>OZ005749.1:1312500-1425000 GCA_963930835.1 Spongia lamella
TCTGCGAAACTTTTCCACCTCGAACAATTTGCAATATATGGTAATACTTTTTATAATGAAAATTTTGGTGAAACCCAATACCCAGTGTAAATTATTGGGTGGTTTAGTGGTTGCCAGGAAGCCATGCCTTATATGATGTTACTTATATGGTAACTGTCATGTGAATAGGTGGCAGAAGTGAAGAAAAATGGGGATGGGTAAAATGTTATGTTATTCACAGGACAACTGACTGCTCTATTAGAGTGTTTTTGATGTTACTATCAATCAGGGCTGAATCCAGAAAACACAGCTGGGGGGGCAAATTGAAGCTTTTCAAAATGTAGGGGGGAGGGGCTTATCTTGTAAGCACTAATAATATTATAGTCTATAATCTTTTAACATAGTTATATAGAATTTAAATTTTGTATTCCTACGGGGGTGGCAAGAATTACCCTCCACCCCCCTTAAATGTAGTCTTGTCGATGACATCATAATTCATGGGTGCTCTGCTCCTCTACTTTCAAAGTTGGGGGCCCCGAACTTCTGCTGCCAATGTTTAACTATAGAGACAGAAGCAGACATGTGTTATTGCTTACAAAATATTCTGTTTTTTAGTCACTGGATGTGGACAGTCTTAGGCCTGCATTGCCTCCCAAGGTATTTTATTTTTGTGATATACTCCACTCTGTATTTTGCTTCATTTGGTTATTAGCGAAAATCATATCACTCGGGATCGTCAACACAAGAGCAAGTTCCACCTGTGCCCAAGCGTCTGTCGTCTACACCCCCCACCCCCCGATATAATAAACCAGGTGCTGGTAATTCCAGTACGCTCCCACCAAGACCCAAAGTGAATTAGACGCACAAATTTCCCAGGCATATGTGCAGTCTGTCTTATTACAGATTCCAGCAAAACCTGTTATATCACCGAGGATGGTTGAACCAAGGACTGTTGAACCAAGGACTGTTGAAGAACTTCTTGAACTGAACAATGCCACTAGATACATTGACATATTGATTGAAGCTGGTTACGATGATATTAACTTCATTTGTGAAACATCAGATGAAGAATTAAAAGAATTAGGCATGGATGGTGCAGATAGAGAAGAGGTGATATATTATTTGTATATATATATATAGGTTTATTCTAATTATTGCTCATTGTTGTTTCAGCTCTTGGGAATATTTGCTGAGTATGCGTCAAAACATAGGACTTGATGTTTAATCATCTTTTTAGTCATAATTGTATGTTTATTTTGTATTTGTCTTCTATTTATTATAATTGTAAATAACGTTTGTTTGTACAAAGAATTGCTGTGCTGTTTATATCAATAACATAATATGTATGTGGTGTTATTTTATATGATGTGTGAAAAACAAGTTTTTCTGTGGCAGTTTAATATTCTAACAGCATTTCTTGACTTCAGTTGACGTGACCTTTTCAGCCATCGCATTTCTCAGTTCCCTCAGGCGGCGCTCATTGAAGTTGTGGTCCCAAAAAGGCACCCAGCAAAAGATGGAATTGAACACGAACGAAAGCGGACAGCATACGGGGAGCACGCCGGAAGAAAACGAGTAAGCTTCCGCTTCCGTCCTTTGTGCGGAAGTTGCTCGAAATCTGATTTCGGCGACGTCCAGCCAGTTGGATGCAGTGTAGCTAAAAATCTGAATAAAATTATTCACCTTGTCTATTTTGTGAACTACCAGGTGCTCTCCTGTCTTCACCTCCTCAACAGCTTGGCTGACATCCTCGAGACACCTCTCAGGCGTGGCGTCCTCAATGATCCATCTCTCCCTAAACGAGTGTAGACTCCGTACTCCGGGTATCCAGACAGCTGGACGAACAAACGCTTGAATGGGAGCTTGATATGTAGCGCAACAACACCCACTCATGTTACTCCACTCGATCGTATTAAACGTTTAAGCATAGATCTATGGCTTAAGGTGGTGATCAAGTAATCTTGCAAAATCCTAAAATTACGTTGTTTACACTAATGACCTAATATTACATTAGATCACAATGTCATTCAATCGTGAAATATCAAACCATTAGGAACATGTGTAATTGTATGGTTTCGACTAATTACTTGACCGCCACCTTAACCTAAGATGCAACTTTTGTCGTTTCGTGTCCTTTTTCAATTAGGAATCACATCAGGTTTTATTCAGTGATTATTAGGGACAGTATACACATCATGATGCCAATTAAGGTTAATTCCTTTGTAAAGCAGATCTGTCACCATTTCCAGAACACCAATGTGTGTGTGTGTGCGAGGCGGCAGCACTCTGGTGGTTAGAGCATAGATAATATATACTCGAGCTCCATATGGAATATATATTATCTATGGTTAGAGCGTCAGCTTGCTGATCGAGACTTGTTTCCTTGAGCAAGGAACTTTACTCACATTGCTCCAATCCATCCAGCCCTATTAATGGGGACCTGGCAATAGCTGTGGAAGCAAATGCCATGCTGTGCATGTCTCATTTAATGGTTGAGGTTCAGGTGCCCACACCATCATCCATGAGACATGTGCAGCCCCCCTGCAGGGTGGTAGTCCCGTCCCCAGGAGGATTTGTCCTGCATCAACCCTGCTTGGTGCCGGCACAGGCATCCCAGCTTATCTGGGTAGGTGTGGCCGTGTGACAGCAGCGACAGGCCTTGCCTCATGTGTCCTCATGTGTGCGCATGCGTGTGTGAGTGTGTCTACGGTGCATATACATACATTATTAACTTGTTTTCACTGTCTCTACTACACACTGGTGAACAGTGAAAATGCACACACTCTCAATATGCACAATAAACAAAAAGAAAATGCATATACAAGATGGCCTATTAGAAGTATAAAGTTTAATAATTCTGTTTTTGTCACAATACCAATCAATCAGTTATTGTTGTTCTGTTGCTCAAAGAACATAAAATCCTACAAGAAACAAAATTTCATACAAGACAACAAATATTTTAGCAGCATTCTTACAATGAGGAAACATGCTCCCATCATAACAGCCTTCATCTTCACATCAAGATCCATCGGAACTACAAATATAACAATCAACATTATTTTAACAACACTCAAGCCCTCACATTGGATTCCAAAGTTGTCGGCATCAGTGAAATACTCCTTCACTAGACCGGACCACTGTTTTGAGATTTTCCCCACTGGCTGTGTCCCATCAGCACTCAACACCTAGAGTATAAACAGGCAGACCTGAGTAGTAAACACATACTACTATAAACTCTTTTTCTCACTTGAAATTCAACATCGGCACAGCATCGGCAGGTACAACACGGACCTCTGATCTTTAAAACAGTCTCGTGTGCCTCGTTACAAATGGTGAATTCCGGTATCCAAAAAGTACAGCTACAAAAAATTAAGTATAACTTATACCTCGTTCTTTGCTGAATTTTCAAAATAAACCCTGAGATTAAATCAAGCCGTTTCAATATACTTTTTACAGAGGTATAGATAAAGGAGAGAGCAACTTTTAAGTGCTGGATGCATGCCTGGTTTCTTAAAATTGCTTGTATAAGTAGTCCGTATTCATGCGCGCAGGCTATTAAAATCATTCAAGTCATAGCAGGTTAACCAATTCCACTGCTTTTAAGTTTGTTGTGAAATTTGCTATCGATGTTATCAATGGGCATGGCCTTAGCAAAAAGTGTTGTCATGAATACCAGACTAATCCTGTATTAGTCGCTCATGCCAGCATTTTACCAGCTGTACATTACCAAGACGATATAAAAGTGGGTGTGCCATGCAGGTAGCGAAGCGGTAGTAAGAGTTACAGCTTGAACTACTATGACAAGTTGATGTTTTACCATCTAAAAACCAGGTGCTATACAAGTTAAAAATGAACATTCAATTACGTTATGAGAAAGTCACATGAATACATATAGCAATGCACACAAATTTATATTTTTAGCTTTACACTCCAGTACTTTAGTGACAAACTTTTTAGAAGTAGTATAAAGTTGTGTAAGCCAAAATTCTTAGCAACACGGCACTGGAATATAAAGCCAGTATTTAAATTTGTTTGCGTTGCTATGCATTCCTTAGTGATGAGTCTTTGTTCACATGATTTCCTCACAATGTCATTGAATATTTGTAACAATGGCAGTAGATTAACAGTAGGTTTTTAGATGGTAAACATCAAACCTAGCATACTTACTCTTGCTTTATATATCCAATAGTGGTACCAGGTGGAGATTGCACTTCCATCTCTTGTAGGCAGCAGAAGCAACACCACCCCATGCACCGCAGCGGTCGCTCAAGATGTATCACCTCCACTCCATTATTATCAGTGATCGACATGGCAAATGGTCTGGATGGTCCACAGCATTGACGTACAATACAACTAGAGTCTATAGAACATAAATAATTTGAATATACCAATCACGATTCCTTTAGCACAAATTGGGGCTCATAATAATGGCCAGTCTTCTGGCATTTGACTGACCGAACCAAATTTGATCAGACAAATTTACTATACATTATCAATGAGGAAGTCAATAAGTTTACAATAAGAAAACAAATGTCTGGACAATTTTCAGCCCTTACCATAAGCACTGATAAATCGTACTAGTTGTTAAAAGTAATTGATTGCAATAAAGTTGTACTTTAACTGTAATTTGGACTCCACAGCCAACGTAGACACTAAGTTGTGTGTGACGACCTTCAGGTTACTGATTTTTAGATGTTACAGGTAACTTTTGATGATGAATATTAGGTGGCAAAAATTGCAACACAATCATTTCCCCTTCAAACATGCCAGAGCACCTGACAAAATGCATTTTTCAAAGAAATGTTCCATTTGTCAGGGCATATTTTAAATGGTATTGAAGCTTCAGAAAACTAAGACTACTAGAAAAGTGTTGAGAAAATACAAAAATGTATACTGCGATCTTCAAACAAACCTGCTTAATACTAGTTAAAGTACAACAGCGAGTGCAATACAGGAAATATAGCACGAGGGAGTGGTCGAGAGGCTAATATAGCACGAGGCACAGCCGAGTGCTATATTAGCCTCGAGACCATGCCCGAGTGTTATATTTCCTGTATTGCACGAGCATAAGCCAGTCTTTAACTGGTTTATTGTATGATATCTGGAATTCAAGTTTTACGATGAAAAGGCGTTGGTAGTATTGTTAGTCCTAGTGTGCATCTACAGCGACGTTCAAATGTACAATAGCCGCGATAAGTACTAGGAGCTGGCAAAGAATTGACAGCTTTCAATTAAAATCGTTTAGCTCACTGAGAGTGGTAAGTTGTAGCTCTTATGCTCGCACTTTGTGAACGGTTTAGAGATCTGGGCTTCATTTATTAGTATGCTACTTCATTTAATACGCTACTTTATCAATATTAAGCTGGAAAATTACCCTCACATAGTTAACCAGCACTGTGACGAATCACCATGCGCTTACTGCCGCAGTTCAGTGAACAATCACGTTGCTATTAAGCTAGGACTTGCAATATTAACAGCTTGTTTACAGCTCCGTGTACATATTTGTGTAGCTCCTGTGTGCTTTATTGAAATCAAAGGGATAATATAGAACAGTGCTTTATTTATGATCACAGGGATAATATAGCACAGCCACACTGTGCACATTATGGAAAATATAGCACTCGTTAACTTTGAACTTAGATGGCTTCATACAATAATGGTTTAATGGTTGTTATTATTATATATATGGTTTGACAATGTGCCCACCCATGCATGACGGGTTTGATCAGTCTCACACATCTTCCACCTGTATAGTATGTATTATGTGGTAAAAGCAACTGACTATCTGAACATGAGAACTTTGTACAATAGTATACTGGGAATACGTTCAAACCATGGGATCCTTCATTAGTTTTTTAGGAACTTTAGAATCTTAGTTACCATGGTTACTGTATAACTTCAGAATTTGAATAAATTTTAAGTAAAAATTTTTCTGTACACACAACTATGCTTTACATAAGTTTTGAATATTCTCAACTTGAAACTAGGTTACTAAAGGTTTAAACCTTCATCCTAACACTCTTGTAGAGAACATCCAAGATGTAAAAATTAACAGAAAAGTTTGAAAATTAAATTACTGCTTTCCAAGTGGTAAAAATTTAACTCGGATGCGTAATTAAAACCAATAATTGCCTGAAATTTTACAAAATGTACATATCCTTACCAAAGTCTACAGAAATGTTCAGTAACATTTACAGATAAACTATACGATCCACAAGTGGATAGCACAGAAAATGAAGAAGAAAACTGAGAATGTTTGGTGGCCACTATTGAAAGTACAGAGTAGAATTCCATTAGGAATTAGATATTTATCGTATATCGCAATATGTAACCAATATCGTGGCAAAAAATTGCAACACGATATTATCGGCATTTCAATAATTACATTTTTACAGCTCATAGAGGCGGCAAGTAATGTATAAGCATTAAGGTTAACACAGCTTACACAACATTGCGTAATATTTTAATATTTGGTTGGGGGAAATGTATGTACCATTTTCTGACCACAAACATGCTACAAGTGAAAGTAACCTACCGTAATTTCCATTATAATCTAACTCAACATGCTGTATTACGATGTGTACAAAGTTACTACGAAATGTAAGTGTCCAAATGAGAAACAGAATTTTGGATTGCGTTATTTAGCTCACACAACCAAAGTTGATAATATTGAGTATCGCCCCATCTCTATGGCGAACTGGGCCCTATACTAAACAGAAAACTCATACTTAGCTGGACTGGTCAAGTTCCAAGTTACAAGCCACTAGCTTAGAGTTACTAGTGAAGCAATGGTATTTACAACTTAATATTTCAGTTACATATGATAATATTGGCTTACATAATGTAATTACAGTTCAGTTGAGATAACACACATGCTAAAAACTATAAACCAGCATAAAAGGTGATGTGACAATGAATATGCACATCTTGCATTCTAAAGGAAGTTCGGAGCTGCAGATACTTAAAAATTTGCTGTCCTCTTGTGTATTTATCAATATTTGTTTCTAGGACATACTTCAACAGAAACTTGTTTACAACCATGTTTACATTAATTTTGTGTGTGACAGTATGTCAACGTGTCCTCACAAATCATGTGTTGTATGTTTCTTCACGTCTTGCACACACAGCTTCTTAGTTTCCTCCAGTAGAGGTTGAGAGACACACTGACACACAAGTTCAAAGAAATACTAACACATCATAACAGTATGTTGCATCATCATCCGGCCATTTATGGATTAATGTATGCTTAATATTAGTTGCTCTAATATTAACAACTGAGGTCACAATAACGCCCCCACGTAACTCAAAATAGTTTTACAGCCCCCCACGTATTAAACTCGCAATACAGAAGTTTCGTACGTACCTTCTTGAGCAAAGTAAACTTGCTGTCCAACGGAATTGACTATGCGATATTTGTTCCTCGTCTCGCATCCAGTTATTACTGCGTATCAGGGAAGGACAGGTAATAAAGGTTAAAGGTTTATTGCTTAACTAACGTTCCAGTAATTCGACTTGTTGCTGAACAAGGAGTTGGTCTATTTGCGACAGATATTCGAGGCCGGGCGGACAACCAATTGGCGCCTGAGGCTGGGTCATCCACTGAAGTTCTGCCTGTGGCTTTTTAGCTGCCATCTCAATTTCCTTCTAGCGAGATTAGTTCTGCCAAAAACTTCTGGTCGACCGATACAAAATGTAAAATTGGTGGGAGTCAAGGTGGGCGTGTGCAAAACCATAGCCACAGGGCATATAAGGCTGAAATTTATGCAAACATTTCAGCTATTTATAGATCTGCAATATCTGTATATCCATCAACAGCTCAGTATTAATATAATTGACCATAGATAACATATATACGCACCTCGCGTATATTATCTCGGGTCATCTTCAGAGGAGGGCCGACACGTTCACGTGAGCCGTAGGTTTTGTACAGGTAAGGTATTTAAAGGGTTGTAAGAGTAAAATACATATCATTCGAAAGTTTGTTTCCTGCTTAAATCAATAGCGCGATCAACCCCACTGTTTTTATGTCCACTTTGAAATTGAATCACGTGCGCCTACCTTGAGCGGAAAGTCACCGTGAGGAAGATACCTGGGAAGATACAACACGGTTACACCGATTAGCATGCCTGTTATCGGGTTGTACAAGCGTCAGTGCCAACCAAAGAGGGTTCCCTGCTCGCTTAATATGCAGAGAAATATGCAATTAAGGTAAATACATTTAGAAGCGCTTATATCGTGTCAGCCCTCCTCTGGGTTATCTTCGAATTGACCAAATAACCACCTGAAACATGTAAGTAAATAAATTATATTGATGCGCTTAAAATAATATGACTATACTCAGCAAGGCTGAGTCATGTTGGCTATCAATGTACTTATTGTGTAGCCTACAATGTGTTAGCAGAAATGCCTATACAGCTATATAGGGCATGAATATTGTCATGAATTCTGAAGTTTTGGTCACCAGTAGACTACGGGATGCATTCCTGGTCACTATAAGAATGTCTATCATCAATAACTTCCAGTATGAATTTAGTTTTATATGTATATGTAAACTATACAAGAACATATTGACCATTGCATTTAGTGTATATGTAGTGGTAGACGGAAACACCATAATTAAATATTCTAATAGAACAATCAGCTCGATCTAATTTCTAGTAATATCCTTGTGAAATGCTATAATCATCCTGGCATATAAGTCACAGTTAACACTCCATTAAATTTGATATGCTTTAAAAATTGTGAGGAGATTAAAATATAAATCAATCAATCAATCAATCAAAACAGGTAAAGTGCACACACACACACACTTAAAATCTTAGCACATACAGCTGGTCACATATAATATAATTATATGCATATCGGTCCAATTAATTATACTGTAAGTACTAATAACGTCCTGAGTTGTTGTTGTTGTTCTTTCGTTCAAAGAACATAAAGTCCTATTGTATAGGAAAGATATAAACAAAAATGTAGCTACCTAGCTATGGTTAAATGATGCTTACTATGAGGAAACATGCTCCCAGCATGACAGCCTTCATCTTTGCATCAAGATCCATTGGAACTATTAAAACAACAATATAGCTAATATGCTTAAGAAACTTTCATTACAGTATAATAGGGTTGGTTCTTATAGGCTGCCTGCATGATGCAAGCATACAGAAATATCAATGCATGCAGTGCTAGTGGTCTTATCGGTTTATCATACAATTGATTCCAAAGTTGTCAGCATTAGTGAAATACTCCTTCACTAGACCGGACCACTGTTTTGAGATTGTACCCACTTTCTGTGTCCCATCAGCACTCAGTACCTTAAGAGTAAAAACAGATGTGCAGTATTATTATCAAGTTTATGAGATAGGGCCCCCAAAGGATTGAAGCCTGTTCTAAGGTACTCTCCCAACCTGAATGGAGTCCTAGTCAGCAAATGCTACAACAGAAAAGACCCAATGTCACTTGTGGGGATTGAACCTCTGGCTGCCCGAATACATGTCAGGTGGTCTCACATGACAGGACAGTGAGTGACAAGAGAATACCAAAATTTTCTCACTTGAAATTCAACATCGGCGCAACATCGGCAAGTACAACACGGACCACTGATTTTTAGAACTGTCTGCTGTGACTCATTGCAGATACTGAACTCAGGTATCAAAAAAGTACAACTACAATGATATATAAAGTACCATACAAATATAACATTTTATGGTCAAGCTTACTCTTGCTTTATATACCCAATGGTGGTACCAGGAGGAGCCTGCACTTCCATCTCTTGTAGACAGCAGAAACAACACCATGTCGTACATCTGTATGGTCTCTCAAGATGAATAACTTCCACTTGATTGTTGTCAGTGATTGACATGGAAAATGGCCTGGCAGGTCCAAGGCATTGTCGTGAACAACAGTTAGAATCTGTTAAAAATAGTAACTGGATGGATATACATGCAAAACAACTGGCAATAAAACCATAGCTATGTAGCTACATAGCAGTAGTACTGTTTTGAGCATAATAATTGGAGCAAGCCTACATGAGCAAGCCCCTACCAAGTTCTATTCCATGTCTTGGTATGGTCAACATGTACATCACAGTCATTACAGGTATATAGCTATTAATATTATCAAATACAACCACCAAATGCTAGTATATGAGGATTATAAATACTCAGCAGTATTTGTTTGTAGATATAGATAGCTAGGTTTAAAAAGACTATGAAAGAGGAGACAATTTTCTAACCTATTTCTCTTTGTGACTGAATTTGCAAAATCTGACATTTCACACATTTTAGCTACACATTTGGAAATAATGTGCTGAGGAATTTGATATACTGGTATACTTAGTTTCATTACTGGCACAGTAAAAGTTATGACATAAAAATAGGTCAAAAATCATGTGCAAAAAGATTAGGTTTTCCAAAATATTATTTAAGAGCATTTTATATACTGTACCTAGTAGCACTTCCAGCGGTGCTACAATAATTTATTGTGTATTAGGGTATTTTACCAATTTCCTACTTTTGACGGAGTCAAAATCATGGTGACCCGGTGATCTGCTGACCCATTGGTGATCTGGATGACGATCCCGATTATAAAAACTAACATAACTATTATAATGAAGTACTGTAATTCTATTTAATAAGAGACAACCTTGTACTAGCATCAATAAATCAACCAATACTCTCTAATAGAACAGTCACTAATATTATTTGTGACTGCTATATTAGAGAGTATTGCAAACTGGGTTTTTCAAACTTATAGCTACAGACAACAGCTAAAAACTGCAAGGTATGCGCCTGACCATTAAACCGCTCATATGCAAGGTGCAAGTGTCGGTTATGACTTATGCCTCCTATATAATTTAATAGCTGTGTATAGCTGTTTTTTTCACTGCACTAATAAAATTTCATTTTCATGTTTTCCATAGAACTTGCGGAATTAATTTTAGTGTTTTAGCCTCATAGTGAAAATAAAAACCTAGTGAAAATAACCCTCTATACGGCATCATAATACGCATCCTTTGAGGTATCAGTAGTAGTGGATCTCTGAAGCAAGGAGTCTTGGAGTACATGCAGCTTTTCAGAAAGTATAACTGAGTGTACAAGTTGCAGCCATATATAATACACTTGCTATTTTACAAGGGATTAGTCCCACTCTTATATATTTCTAATATTAAGACATGCAGTGGAAGTAGTAATCATAGGTTAGCTAGCTAGTATAGAATGCAGCAAGTAAGTAGGAAATCGTTGGTAAAGTGCATGTGTCGATCACATGGTCTCATTCCACAACTAAGAGTTGAATATTTTCCTTAAAGTCACTGTCGCGAGTGAGAACAGAAACACATTAGAAAGGACTGCAAGCTTATAGCTACATTGCTCATTCCATTCTATAACAAGTGTTAGCTTTTTCTCGTTACAAAGAATAATTTACATTTTAACATTAACTATGTGTGCATAGGTATATATGCATTTTGGGTGATCCAACAAGTTTTGATTGTAGCTATAAAACCATAAACCACATAATTAGCTAGCTATGCCAAAAAGCCGGCCTTGAAAAGGTGAAGTGCATGGTTAACGTGATAGCCTTGGTAGCCAGGTGCATGCAACAATCAAATGCAAGGGGCTGGCACTACAATAGATTCTGTACTCCGAGCTGCGACTGCAGTCAAAATCAAAGTCAACAGCAGTCAAGCATAAAAATCTGGCAAACCTCAAAGGACAAGCAGAGGTCCTCTCAACGGGGTAAACGAATACCACAATCAATACTTACGTAGTGCAAGGATTTTAAAGGTTTAGTTTACGGAGAACGATCACGTGTGCAAATTTGGCCATAGGAATTGTATTACAGTCAAAGTTCAAGAGAAAAGTGTAGCAGTCAAAGGTCAAGCATTATTTTTAGTGCAAGTCAAGGGTCAAGGGCTATTTTTCATCTTGACCAAGTTTGACCGCGGTCGCAGCTCGGAGTACAGGCTCTATTGTGGTGCCAGCCCCTTGAAATACCTAGCTACACCAGTTACTGATACGGATACGATATAAAATTGATACAAGCAAAACAGCTGCCCACACACACACACAGACACACAGCCCACCTTCTTGAGCAAAATACATTTGCTGTCCAAGCGAATTGCAGACGCGATACTTGTTCTGCGTCTCACATCCAGTTATTACTGTGTCAAAGAGAGGTAGCGATGTATATCTGATACCGAGACTACGGCCGCAATACACTAACCTTCCAATAACTCTATTTGTTGGTGCACAAGGATTTGGTCTATTTGTGTCAGGTACTCGAGGCCAGGAGGACAACCCATTGGCGCCTGGGGCGGAGACATCCACGGTGCTTCTGACTTGGCTGCCATCCTTCCTCACAGATTAAAGCTACTCACGTGATTTTGGTCGTAAGCAGATAGCTAACACAGGTATTCAGTCATTACTCTAACCGAAACAATGGACTGAATGGTGGAAAATAATAAACATGCTATTCGTATAACTTACCGAAGAAAACAACACTTGGTGTGTTGGCACACAAATAATAACTACAATGATTTCGATGTTGGAAACTGATTTAAAACAATGCTTGCAATATTGAATCACAGCTCATTACAAGAGTATTGCTAAGTAAAGTTACAGTTCCTAAATAAAAATCTGTATCTTATTTGTTACCATAATAGCACAATAATTTGACAGACGGACAGTATCTTGCTATACTACTGGAAACTATTGAAAGGGAATAGTGCCAAATCTGCCAAAAATCTCGCCATCAAAAAATTGCACTCCACTTGCTAAACATTTCCAAGAGCAGGCTAGCTATATTCTTTGTGTATCATTTAATATTATAATACTTGAACGTGTTCAAAGAAGAGCATCCAAATATATATTTTTATTATTAATAATGGCAGTGAATATTATTATTTCAATATAGACATATATTTCACATCTGTATGGCTAGCTAGCTAGCTATATCTTGCTCTAAGTTCCAAATCTCTGTACGACCCAGTCTTGTTGGCACAGCGGACACCTATTGTTCTGTTTGGTCCACAGCACCATACAGCAGTTGTGGAATGAATGATTACATTCGCCCCAAACAACTGTAAAACAACGTGTATCAACACATCCATTATTACATTTGTAAGTTACCGTTCATGAATGTACTGTATCAATAGTAAAACAGACCAACAGAAGTTAGTCTGAATATTTAGGCACAAAACTAGCTATATATATGTACGGTGAAATGTGGCAATAATGCATGCACAAAACTGTAGCTTAAAATATTTATGACCAACACAGTATCCCTTACCTACACATTCTTCTTGCTTGCCATCTGTTTGACATCTTAAACAGGCATCTATGAATACATTGATACATATACGTAGACAGACAGACAGACAGGCAGAGAGACATAAATTTTACGTGAGATTTTATATACCTTAAGTTAACAATGCACTAATGTTAGTAATCTTAATGAGCAGCCACAAAATCTAAAATTTGATAATACTGATGTAAACACCTCTAATAAAGTAGTCACTAATGATTGGTGGTGACTGCACTATTAGAGAGTATCAATGTATTATAGCTGAATTAATGTTTGTTAAATCCACAACATGCCCAGGTCCAGGAATCAGGCTAATAATCCTTCAAAAATGTGCTCCTAATATCCCCTCAAAAACTATTAAGCTGCTGCAGTTTATATGTATAATGTATACACAACACTGATATGAATAGTCAATAAACAGGGGTACCTATATATAGCAGCATTAATCACATGAGCTATATGTCCAATGTCGCTAAGCTAGCATCTAGCCACATAGACAATAGTACCACAATGTAGAGATCAAATGTACTGTCTGTGAATTAGCCACACCCTCCAGACTACACATGAGACTACCATCTAGCAAGGGCAGTGAAACAGGTCTGCCAAGTGCCCAACTAATTCTGTAAAATATGTAACCACTCTACTGCTACCAAATTTATTCCCTATAAATCTCCTGGGGCATGCCCACAGCTTTTGACATGCTATGCAAGCAATATACTTTACGTGCTAGTCGTAAGGTTTGCTACCAAAGCCAAGTTGTAGCTCCAGCATCATACAATAGTATGAATATTTGTTTAAATAACCAGAGTGTAGTTGCAACTTATAAGCGAGCTTAAGTTTCTTTTTAATTTCACCACTTTTTTTGGAAATGCACACGACAAGAATCACAACATTTGAAATGATAGTGAAATCTGGCTTAGCCAGAGATTTAATGTAACAGCTAATAAACACATAAAACTCACCCATCACTTGTACTCTACATATGGCGCACGTGTCACATTCCACGTCCCAAGACCACATAGCAACTGCGTTCCATTTCTTCAAAGCAAACATTTGCCCCGGTAAGGGCGCCTTATCCTTTGACTTTTTTACTTCATCTTTCTGAGGAGGTTCAGCGTCCATGGATTGTTCTACTTGAAAAACTGCGATGTATAACGATTTTAATTGACGCGCATCCGCACGTGATCTTAAAAACATAGGGCGTAGCTGAGAAAAGTAGCAAGTGCGCACACGATCAAACATGGATGAAGTAACGGAAGATGATTACGAAATGCTCAGACAATACTTTGCGACGCTGGATAACGGGAACAAAGGGTATTTGGATGAGGCCGACCTTGCCAGCCTGGTGTCGCCGGGAGACCAGCAACAAGACGGCGTCACGCAACTAATGGAGCAGCTTGATGCTGATAAAGATGGAAAGGTTAATTTATAATCCCAGGTTAAAAGTCATTATATCCATACTGAGGCAGTGAATGCAGTCATAGAGCAGTTAGCTAGCTAATGAGCTACGTATTTGCTTTATCAGTAAGCGCATGTGCTTGATTACAGGTCTCATTTGCTGATTTCTGTATGGGATATGGTGCAGGCATGACAGTTAAAGAAGCTGTTGCTGATGATGAACCTGACTCTAACATTCCGATGAACGAGATTCATGTGGTATCAGATGAGGTGTATATGCCAGATGAGCTAAGTAGCTCTCCTGATGGTAAATTCAGTGCTATTGCCATTGTTATCATTATGTGTAACTATAATACTTCTAGTTATTACCTAACTGTAAATTGATTGCTTAGGAGATGTGATAAAATTTTATGTAAGCTAGCATTTAGAGACTCCCTGAGATTTCCTGCAGAATAGCTGATCAACATTATTCTGCATACTTGTATTTAAAGTAACACCAAACACCAAACTGCCACCTTGTTCTAGGTATCAATATCAAGACTGTTGCATACCTTCGGTATCATACACAGGGCAATGGAAATGCTTATAAGCACTGCTAGAAATATTTTTGCAGAGCCATACCAGTGATAGTAGAATGCTACTTGTTAGTGTGGGAATATACAGTCAGTTAGTCATGCATGCCCTTTAGGTAAAAACAGTTGCACGTGTATGCGCAGTTTATGTTTTTAACCTGTATATGAGAAGTAGCGCTCTATCCAAATTATTCATGTTGTCCCCTTTGTATATACTCGCTTGCTGTGAGCTCACATGAAATAAAGTATTAACAATATATGCTTTTGACCGTATAAGCAGAATGCTCTTACTTCATTGTGTAAATGATGTCATACAAAACTGTATTTTTGCAATTTGTTTTAGCTATATGCATAAAGTATTTTTGCTGTTCGTAGCTGCACAGACACAGCAGAGAGTGGTGTTTAGACACAAGAGATTTGGTAGGAGGAGCACTCCCAGCAGTTCAGATATTACCGAAGGAATTGGCTGTCTTTTAAAACCACCTGATGAACAAACTACAGATATACAGATACTCAGTCCGGTGACAATGTCGCCACCTGATTCACGGCCAAGCTCTAGCCAAGAACATTATCCTGACCTTGCATCTCAAATGGAGTCATTCTACCAACCTCCTGTTAACTATGATGGTAGTAGACGCAACTCCAAGGTTTTGAGCTGGATCAACGATGGTAAAGACATGTTATTTGAAGATACTGGGACAGAGCATACAGCATCAAGTAAGCATCCACGGTACAATTGTAATACTGGTTAAAGGCATGTAGAGATCTTTAATTAAATATGCAAGGGGTCTAAAACTCCCAAAAATCCTGTACAAGATTTCAAATCTTCTAGATTTTGGATAAGATTTCAAGGAAAGATTTTAGCTTATATTTCAAATTTTAAGTATTTATAATTACGTTGCTTAATATCCAGAAAACTACGGAGGACTAGATCTGCTGATTTTAAAGAGCTCAGGTTCAAGATTTCTAGGAGCCTGTACAAGATTTCTACAGAGTTATGGGTCCCTTGGGAATATGCTATATCATGTGAATGTTTTGACACTACAGCTTTTCCACGTACAAAAAACATCCCTCCTGTGGTTGAGGCAATCGAAAAGAAAAACTATTCAGTTGAAATAACTAAAGGTGACGTTTCCTTAATGTGCCAGCATTCTGGAGGAGAGGAAGAAACAGAGGTAACAATTTTGTGTATTCGTCATCACTATATGACTAATGTAATTTTTGTAGGAGTTGATAGATTTGTTTGACAAGCTGGATGCACAAAAGAATGGACGCCTAAAGCTGGAAATATTCATTGCTGGTGTGCAGTCACAGCAAGCCTACACAACTAATGTTACATCCACTCCACCACCTCCGGCAGTTGGATGGAACCCTAAACCAATCCATATGGTAAACTAGCAATTTTGACTGTTCTATTAGAGCTTCATAAGGATTAAAAATTGTCCAGACATTTATAGAATTAGGGTAGACTCACTGACCTCCCCATTGATATTGTATAGTAAATTTTAGTTTAGTCATGTGGAGTCAAATTGCTGTGTATAATCACTGGCCACATGATGTCATAAGCTCGGTAGTTATACCAGTGTATATATAGGCATAGGAACATGCTGAAAACTGGGGGTGCCCAGCCCCCCTATTCTGCCGCCCATGTTAGTACACTTTTAGAAATTCAGTGTCCAGAAATAAAAATTTTGGGAACCGTGAAATTGAGGTAGAATCTGACCACAACATTGATATGAATATTTGATTTCAAATCTTTGCTTCTGCTATCTCATTATTAACACATTTACAGCCTCCATTAGACCAATCATTTGGCACACCACTACCAGCTAAAAGCCAGCGTCCTTATGCGTCAGCATCCACTCCACGACAAGCAACACCACTGCCTTCAGCAGGTCAGTATTAGGAGTCTTTCCTGTGTAGTAACAGTACTAGTGTCATGTCCTCAGGTGTAGAAGTACCGTTGGGAAATGTTCCACTAACCAGTTTTGGATCAGAGAAATCAAATTACGTCACTGCTGATGAGCTTGCAAGCACTTGGCATAAGCTAGGAATTGATGCCACTGATGAGGAAATAGAGAACTTCATTGAAGTAGGGAAATATTTCTTATTTCTTGCGGATTTAATTATTGATTTATAAATACCCTAATAATTATAATTCTTTAGAAACTACCTACTGATCTGTCAGGCTATATCGGCATTCCAGATTTGTCAGCTTCCATTGAATCAGCGTTGGTTATGGATGAAACAGATCACGGTTCAAAGAAAATTGCACTCCTTTCAATTAAACAGGAAATATCCTCCTTAAGGTAAGGACAAAAGTTTTACTTCAGTTATAAGGCCATTATAAGGGTAGAAAATCTGTCTACTCATCATAACTGTAGGTCTCAGGTTATGCACTTGTCAATGGAGAGGGATAAATTGAAAGCTGATGCATCACATGCGCTGGAAACAAGCCGGAGGATAGTAAAAGAAGGAGATGATATCGCATTGGAGATACAGAACACACGAGAGGCTGAAAAACAGTTGGTAGCCAAATGAGTAGACATGACAATGACAATTTGAATTTACAGAGAGATTGAGAAGAAATATGAGGAGAAATTAAAAGATCAAAATCGCTCTTGGTCTAGAGAGATAGGAAGAATGTCAGAAGAATGTAATCAAAAAGTTGTTGAACTGGAAATTTTGAAAAAAAAGCACCAAGATGAAATTGAGGAATTTAAAAGTGACTTGCAGGATGCTAAAGTTGTAAGTTATGGTTGACAGATGAGAGCATTTCATAAGTAAGCTATTTTACAGGCTAAAGAACAGTTTGAAAAGGCATTTGAAAAAGCACAATCGGAATTAGCAGAAGAGCAAAAGGCTAGGAAAGCTTTGCAAAGAGATCTCTCTTGTCATCCAGAGAGTGCTGATTACGTGAGTTAGTTAGCTGCTTCAGTGCTACATGCTATACACGACCATATAGGATGTTGTTGAATTATTGAGGGAGCGGATAAGAGAGCTGGAAAGTGAAGCCAATGGCGAAGGAGCGCAACAATTGAAGGAAGAGAAGAAGGTACGCAAATATTGAGGATCAATAAATTAAGTTAATATATATGACTCGTGTTAGGAACTAGTAGATAAAATTGATGAGTTACAATCAGAGCATGAACTTCTTAAGCAAAAGTACTTTCATGAACAAAGAAAGAACCAGCGTTTGAAAGGGAGACTGCAGGCTGTAGGAAGACGGTCTACCCATTCTCGCAAATCATCCAAAGACTTGGCAAAATCAACTGATAATACTCAGCCTCCAGTAAACAGTGCACTTCAGTCCAACCAATCTCACAAATCGTCCTCAGACTTAACAAAACCAACTGATAATAATGCTCAACCACCACCAGCAAACAGTGTATTCAGTGAAGAGGAAGAAGATTTTAGAAGTGGTAAATGCATTGTACAAATACTTAATAGTGGGAAATTTTTGAGTAAAAAGTTCTTGAGTTTATTCTCTACTTAATGGTTCTACTCAGTATCTCCAAAATTTAAACTTTGAGATATAGCAAGCTATTTGGATAGCAAGTTTCAAAAATCCTACAATTTCCAAATATTTCTCACTACACAGTATAGCTATATAAACCATGGCTGTTGTGTTTTAATATTTCAATGTACACAGAATCTGTAACTTTACTGGAAGAACTCGCAGAGCAGGAAGAACACCAGGCAGCTCTAGACAGTCAGTTTACAAGCGGTACATATGTACATATACCTTATGCTACTGTTGTACAGGGATAGCAGAATTGGAAGAAAAGAATTTTAATCTAGAGGCAAAGTTATCCGGCCTTGAGTCCACAAATACTGAGTTGACAACAACTAACAAGTTGTTAGAGAAAGAGTTGGCTGATTCTGTGGAAAAGGAGAAAATAACTTCACACCGACTCGGCCAGGATCTCAATAAGGAGAGACAATACAGTCACACAATGAGCATGAAAGTGGACATGTTAAGTAATGAAAACAGTGAGCTAGCAGAACGTTTAACAAAGGTATTACTTATACACAGAGTAACACATGTGTTTATGATGTGTATCATTTAGTTGCAAACTGAGATGGTTGAGATCAATAAATTTAATAAGCATCAATGCAACGAGTTAGGAGACAGGATAAAACTGTTGAACAATACATTAAGGGTGCAGCGATCGGAGTCAGAAAATCAAATTCACAGCTTAACCGAAAAGCACAGAGCTGAAATGATTAAACTACAAGAAACGTTTAGTCAAGAAAAGGAGCAGCTCAATAACGAGATATCAGAGTTAAAAAATGATTTAGAATTAGTACAGCAAGAGTTAGAAGATAAAACTACTACACTCCATAATGCCATGGATGTTATGCGAGCAGAAAGCGAAGAAAAAGACACCAGACTATCAGAAGAAAAGGAATTACACGAGAGTGTCATAGAAAAAATACAAATAGAACATGAAAAAGCTCTTGAAATGCTAACAGCTGACCTTGAAGATTCTCAGCGTATGCAGCTCAAGTATTTAGAGGAGGCAAAAGAGAAAGAAGAAATCGCAGAACTGTTGCAAGCAGAGATAAACAAATGGAAGGCACACGAGATGGAAGATACCCACAATAAACAGCTAATAGCGGAATTACAACAGAAGTTACAAGAAGCTACTGAACAGATACAAGAGTTACACAACCAACTTAGTTTGAGCCAAGAGAAAGCTGTCCTACTGAAAGAAAAGAAAACACAATTGGAAACAGATGCTGAATCATTGAAAGATGCTTTAGAAAAATCAAAAGAGGAGATTGAAAAGCTGAAGTCTAAACTATCTGCAACCGTGAGAGCAGTGGAGAAGGATCAGGAAGCAATTGGAAGCTTAACTGATGACCTTAATAAGAGGGAAAGAGAAATAGAGGCACTGAAGGGAGAGAAAAAGTTGATAATAGCTGAGCGAGATGCTACGATGAAGAAGGGAAAAGAAAATACAAAGGCAGTCAAAGATTTAAAGGATCAATATAAGCTGATCACTGATAAATTGAAAAATGAGATTCACGAATTGAAGGCATCTAATGAAAAAGAGAAAATGGCTTTTCAAGACAAAATGGGAAAATTAGAATCAAACATTGAAGCCCTTGAAAAGTGTCAAAGTGAGAGCAAACAGACACATCTACAAGAAAAGGAGAGGCTTGAAGAGGAGATTCACAAATTGAAGGCATCTAATGAAAAAGAGAAAATGGCTTTTCAAGACAAAATTGAAAAATTAGAATCAAACATTGAAGCCCTTGAAAAGAGTCGAAATGAGAGTGAACAGAAACATCTGCAAGAAAAGGAGAGGCTTGAAGAGGAGATCAGCAATTACATTGCTACAAAGGTTGAACTGGAAAGAGATTTACATTCCATCAAACTAGAGATGCAGGAAGCCCATAAACAAGAGATTGACACACTACAAGAGAGAATTGTTCTTCTGGAAAGCAACTATCAAACAACTGCCACAACTCATGATGAGCACGTCAAAAGCCTAAATGCTCAATTGAGAGATTTCGGGGAAAGAGAAAATGCATTGAAAGCAAAATGTAAACAACATCAGGAAGAAATAACTCAATTATCCAAATCACTTAATGAACAACAGTTGCATAATAGCACACTGGTCCAGGAATTGACGGAGAAACTAGAAGCGACTAAAACAGCTCACACTGAAGAAGTAGCTCGATCTGAGGAACACTTACGTAAAGTCCAATCTGCTTTGGATGAAGCCACTAGTAAGCATTTAACAGAGAAGCAATCGTTGATGGATCAAATAACAGTGCTACATGAGAATCATAATCATGAAATTGAACAACTACAAAAAGAGCACGATGAAAGCAAAGCCAGCTTGGCTGTAAAAGATGAGCAGATGAAAGGGTTGATGGATGATGTAAAGAAAATACAAGAAGAAAAGTTACAACTGGAGGCTGAGAGTAGGCAAAAGGACCGAGAATTTCAAGAAAAGAGAGTAGAATTTGCTGCATTACAAGGACAATTTTCTTTGCAAGCACAAAAGCTCGAAGAAGCAAACAATCATTTTGAAACAGAGAGAAGAAACTTTGACAATCAGGTTGCGTCACTAAAGGAAAGACTCAACGAACAAACTGAAAATGTTGAAAAAATGACTCTTCAGATGCAAGAACTAAAGGACACCCATGCAACAGTTGTTCAACAGACTGGTGTCAAAGCCAGTAATCTTTTGCTGGAGAAGACACAGCTACAGGAAGCAAATGAACAATACCAAGCCAACCTGCAAACTTTACAGGAAGCACGTTATGCACTACAACAACAATTAACAGAAAGCCAAGCTAGAGAGAAGACAATTTTAAAGCAATCTGGGGCACAACTAGATAGCGTACAGGAGGAAAAGGCAGCCCTAGAGATGAATCTCAGAGAGACAAAAGCACAATATTCAGAAAAAGTCGCACAACTTGAAGGACGGTTGAAGGAAATTAAATCAGAAAACGAACAACTTGTAACTAGGTCCAGTCAAATGAAACAACAACTTAAAGAAAAAGAGGCTATTTATTCAAAAGAAATCAGCGAGATGAAAGAAAAGGTGGAGAAGATGACCACCGAACACCAAGAAACAATTTTAAGACATGCTGCTGAAAGCTCCATGCTTCAGAAAAAGTTAGCGATGCTTCAAAATGATTTACAAGCTTCGAATGAAACAATTGATGAGCTGAAGCACCAAGTGCAGGAATCCAGTGCAGCTAAGGAGGCTAATGAAAACAGACTTACCCAAGAAACGTCAAAGTTGACGCAGCTAACTCACGAATTACAGTCGAAAATCGACACCCTGAATCTTCAATTACAACTGAGTGCCAGTGTACATGATGAACTTGACAGTGTACAAAGAGCAAGTGAAGTTAAAATCAATGAGCTTTCTTCTGTGAATGAGGATACACAGTTAAATTACAACATGGCAGTTAGACAGCTTAGACTAACTAGGGAACGTGCAACACAATTTAAATTAAATTTTGAATCCCAACTAACACAAACCATATTACAGTGTGATCAAAAGCTAGTTTCTCTTAAGGATCAACTGGCATTATCAACCAAAAATATTTCTTGTCTGCAGGAAAATATTAGAGGACAGCAGACAATAATTGCTGAGTACAAAAAAGAAAAAATTGCACTGGAGCAAACCATTTTAGCACAGAAAATGGATTATGAGAATGCACATCAGCAAAACGAAGCAAAAATTTCTAATCTACAAGAAGAATTACAACATTCAGAAGAAAAGATGATTACGTTGGACAACCAAATCGAAGAACTCAATGGGTTGATTCCAAAATTGGAAAATGACTTTAGCATCAAATTTGAAAGACTCCAGCAGGAGTGTGATGGACATGTTGAAAAGATACAACGACTGGAAGCTGAGAATAGAAATTTGGTTGAGCAGTGTCAGCAACAATCCACCGATTACAACCAGTTACTGGAAACCAAAGATGCTTTACTGGACAAGCAGGAACAAGAATTCCTTAGTAAAATTGAAGCACTCAAGGGAGAACTTACAAGAGCAGAAGATGCAGTGTCAACCAAGCAATTTGAAATTGATGAATTGCAACAGTCGCTTCAAAACATTTCTACACAAGCTGCTGCAATGGAACAAAAGCTCTTCTCACAGGAGGCCAGTGATGAAGTAGATGCCTCAGAGGAGGCCATCATTAAAGTAAAACTGGCCAACTTTATTCAGCAACTAAAATCTAAATTGGACAAATTTGATGACCAAAAGTTGTCGTCAAGGACACGATCAAACCTTTTAGAGGCAACAGCAGAGAAAAATGAAATCTTCACAGAAACTGCTGATAATGCAATAGAAATATCGCTGCAGAGATTGGATGAAATACAGCAGCATTTTGCTGAAGAAAAGAAACTATCTGAGAAAGAGTGCGAACAGCTTAAGAATGAATTGGATGATTTATCTACCAAGTACCGGCAGGTTGATCAACAGTTGCAGAAGACCCAACAACACTATGTTGTAGAAATTGAGAGTTTGCGACAGCAGTTTGCGGTGAAAGAAAAATTGTACACAACTTCGTCTGAAGAAAAGGAGCAATTAGAGAAAGAGTGCGAACAGCTTAAGAATGAATTCGATGATTTATCTACCAAGTACCGGCAGGTTGATCAACAGTTGCAGAAGACTCAACAGCACTATGTTGTAGAAATTGAGAGTTTGCGACAGCAGTTTGCGGTGAAAGAAAAATTGTACACAACTTCTTCTGAAGAGAAGGAGCAATTAGAGAAAGAGTGTGTAAAGTTGAAAACTGAAATAGATGGGCTTGTGGCAAAATGCAAAGAACTCAAAATGCAGTTACAAAATTCGCAGCAACATTATACTGTTGAAATAGACACATTACAACAACAATTTGCCATGAAGGAGAAGTTATATGAATCAACAAGTAAGGAAACACAAAGTACCATCGACAATTTGAAGAAACAAGAGGAAAAACTGTTCACAAATATTGAGGTCCTCTCAACGGAGCTAGACACCTGCAAAATAGCATTTGCTGAAAAAGAAAAAATCATGAACGACAATATAAATCAGCTTGAAGACGACTTGCAAAAGTCTGAAGAGGGTCGCATAAACCAAGAACAGTCTAACAATGACATCATTCAACAGTTCAAGGAGGAATTAGTTAAGTTGAAAACTTTACTAGAAGAAGAGCAGAGGGTATCCAGCACGACGCAATCTCAACTTGACGAATCATTCACTACATTTACACAAGAGAAAACTGCACTACAGTCTTCCATAGTTACACTAAACGAACAACTGACTACCTCCAGTGAAGAAATGACTCATTTGCGACGAAAATCACTCGGCACAGAAAGTGCATTAAAGCAACTTGAGGTTGACCATAAAAAAACCAAAGAGCAATATAACCAACTTGAAAAGCAATACAAAACAGAAAAAGATGAATGGACTCAGAAATTTGAAAGCCTTCAACAAACAAATGATCAGCTGAGTAAAGAAGTTGCTACACTGCAAACTCAGCATGAAACACAAGTTCAAGAACTGACAGAAAAACAAAATACGACAGACCAGGTAGTTAAATGTAACTTACAGTCGAATATTTCTTTGTAATAAACAGCCAAGGATAAGAAAGTTTTGTCCATTAGGCAACAAAACCAGGGGGTGGCATTTGCCCCCCAGTTTTGCTGTCAGTAGTTTTCTCAATTGTGTCCTGTTAAGTTATTGTGCCTCCTGGCCAGTAGTTGTGAAGAGCTTCCTATGGCCCTGCATACAAAGAGAGATTTCACTGTATTTTGTGTATGGGGAGTTTATTATGTGTGTGTGTGTGTTGTGTATGTGTGTGTATGTGTGTGTGCGTGTACCAAACCATTTCTAATTCTGTAGCATCGTCAGGAGCTGATGGGCTTACAATCAAGCATCGCTGAACAAATGCAGAGTCTGCAGCAGCTAGAAGAACTGGTGGACAGCATATACAAACCATTCACAAACGGCAATTCCTCAGATCTTACAAGGCAAATCAGCACATTGAAAATGGTTAGTATATACCATCAGTAGCCCAAACAGGTATAAATTGTGACTAGGCCTGTCTTATCTACATGTAAAATTTGACCTAAACTATAAAAATGCAATAACATTATTCTCTAACATACATAACCAAAATTCCAACATACATGCAGAATTACTAAGGAATTCAATAAAGCGTACATATTTTGAATAGCACCTACAAACTAAGAGATAGGTGTAGTTTGTGTGGTTTTCAGTTGTGTAGTCAACGACCATCGACGCTTGATGAGCTGGTTGACCAGCACGAGAAGGATATGGATATGATCCAACAGGAGCATGAAGAAGAGGTCAAAGCATTACGGCAAGAGAAACATAGCCTGCAGCAGAAGTTACAGGAGGCCGAGTTGAAATGGAATCACTACATAACCCAACAAGTGTTACAGGTAAGCAAGCAACTGCAGGTACTATATCGTAGTATGAAGTAAATTCTTCTTGTTCTAGTTAGGTACTATTGCCCCCACCATAACTACACAACATTTTCTTTCGTGCCTTATAACATGAAAAACCCTGGGTGACTGCACCCCCAGATCGCGATCTCCTGTTCATTTACCTCCCCCTCAGCAAGTCCTAGATCCGCTAATGTGCTTAAATACAAGTAGTTGGCTTGAGGACATGACCAAAATTATTATTTATGCCTATGCAGTCCCCCTCAGATTCACCTATGTGGGGTCTGATCTCCACTAGTGATGCTGGATTTTCTTTTTAAGATTTGTCCTGTTGTATAAATATATTTTAATAATTATTATAAATATAATTATTTTACTGGGCTACCTTTGGGTTGTAAGAGTACCTTAGAACAGCCTTGGCCTTCTGTACAATCCTTTGGGTCCTAAATCAATAAAATGATAATTATTGTACACTCTTTTTAGATCAAAGAGACGATGGAACAAACTTCTAACAGTGATCAACTATTGCAAACGCTCTTCATTGAGAACCAGCAGTTGGAGCAAGCCAAGGCGGCAATGTCGGTGACAATACATGAACTAATGCAGGAGAAACGAGCTTACATGAGAATCATCACTCAACTAGCCTACACTTCATGTCAAATACCCATCACGAGTGTCAACAGATAGCAAAATATTTTTGTATTTATAACAATAAAATATTATTCCTTACATACGCATAATATAAATTGCTACATGAAATGTTATATGTTTTATACCAATGTTGATAAATATACTCTGTACAGAAGCCCCTCAGCTGCACATAGAAGATCTGATACAACTGATAGCCACGAGGTTCCTAATGTTGTCATAGAGATGGTGCACACTAAAGACACCATATAGAAAAACACATATTGATAGTTATCAGGGTGCACGAACAATGAAGTAAAGGGGGAGCCCATGGGGAATTCCCAATGAGAAAAATGTTGACAGCAAGGATGTGGTTGTAACACGAGCAACTGCTATGTGCTTATTTAGATAACACCCAGGCACCTATAAAAGCAGCAATTTCTACATAGCTCAACATAAATCCTTCTTAGCTTTTGTTTGAGTATTTGTGGGATGGCATATTATACAACTGCAGATGTACCAAAAGAAATCAAACATTTTACAAGAGAAAAAATACCCCCTGATGATACATTGATCCAAGGATGGATTTGGTCAGATTGGGTGGTTGCCATAACTCCAGATAAGCGTAATAGAAACTTTAGAGGAAGAACAACTGCAGAGTATGAAAGACCAGGCTACAAAATAACAAAAGCAGAACTTACGCGTCAATTTGGGAACCAAAACCCCTGCGGGATATATGAGTGGATGGCAAGACATACTAGAACAAGGCAACAATATGTAGTATACATTGGATCTACATGCAGGAGTAAAAGTGGGAACTTCATTGATAGGATTCATGAATATTGTACCAATGGTGCACACAAAGAAGATTTAATTGACACTGCTTTAGAAAATGGATATGAATTGTTGGTTCGTTACAAAGGCTCTGGAGAGAGTGCCGTTGCTCACAATCACGACAAGAGTAGAGCAGAACGTGATGAAAACATTGTCCTAAAATATTTTGACTATGCCTGGAACATCAGAAGTGTAAAACAAATTGAACGAAGCTTGCCATATAGATAACAAGCCACTCAACACTTGCAAACTGCACAGCACTTTCATTTGTTGTAAACTAAATGGCATAATTACATACTTGGTCTTGTAATAGCAAAGCTAAAACATTACACAATAGCTAAAAGCACCAAGCATGGTGGCTACCAGTATATATATCTGTGCACACGTACAATAGTTTTGCTATGAATAATTGCATAAATAATAAAATTGATGAAAAAATATTCAGTCATCATTATTATACAGCAATAATATATACACTAAAATTCTGATTATCATTTATTATTAAAATGGCTGACAATTTTTTGGGTAATTCCGTGGTAACCATCTTCTTAATGCCTTAGCATAATGCATCCAGCCGAGGCTATCGAATATCTGTAGGGGGAACAATAGTGAATTGATGGTTATACAATGGCACGATTTCATAATTCTAATTGTTTCATGCACATAATTATGAATATTAAAATTATGTGATTATGAATATTATATGAAAATTAAATAATTTGAAAATTAGAATCATGAAACTGTGCCGTTTAAGTACCGTATAGCGGGTTTTTTTCGAGGGGGAAATTTTCACGAATTTCATGAATCTATAACCATTCGTGAAAATTTTACCCTCAAAATATTTACTAAAAGCATTAGGCACTGTGTGCTCTTGACGAGATTCGTGAAAATTTTCCCCCTCGATAAGTTGGATTAGGGCAATTCGTGAAAATTTTCCTTCTCGAAAAAAACCCGCTATACAGTATGTGACTGGATTTGCAAAAAGGGGTCTTTATACATGCATCTGATTTTCCAACTTTGATGTGGTATAACTTTGTAAATAGTTAATCCATTATGTTGAAGTTTGCTGTCAAATTAGTTAAGTAATAGAAAAGTCAGTCCAGAGCTATAAATTATCCACAAGGTGAGTTACATCCTTTAAAGTTTAAAAATTGGTTATGTGTAGACCCCTTTTAGCAAATCTGTTCTTACTCTACTAAGTTCCAGATCTCGTTCCTTGTTTGGTCCCATATCACTGGCCTCCTCCTCAAGCAGTTTAGCCAATATTGCATTGTAACGCATCGCCCTTGCAAAGTGTATCCGAAAACTTCTCAACTGCAATATAGCATAACAGAAGCAGTAACATCACCAACTAAAAGAACTAAGTTTAGGACCACGGACCACGGACCACCCAACCTAAACTGCTTAGCCATATTATGTACGTTAGTGTACAGGTCTGTAAAAATCAACCATGTAGCTAGTCACACAAAAATCGCATGATTTTAAAACACGTCTTATCATAACTTATGCCCTATTTATTATACTAACAAACTAAATTTTTTATCACAAATGCAGAATTTAATTAGAGCTGTGAAAAATAACCAGTTAACTGATCAGTTATTTTTAAAAATTCAGTTACCAGTTATTTTTTCCGTAACTGGGTAACTGGTTTTTAATATTTTCATGCAAAAAATTAATGGCACATGCTTCTATTTGTTGTGTTAACACATTAATATCAGGATATAACTGTAGATGAAGCAACATGGTTAATGTTGTTGCAAGTTTTTCATGCACTTATATGCGTAAGTATGTACTGTATGCATAAATTATGCATTAAGTAAGATGTAATCACATGTTTTTCAGCAAATTCATACTCCTCCAGTTAACCGGCAGTTATTTTTGCTCAGTAACTGGTTATGATTTGCTGGCCAGTTTCACAGCTCTAAATTTAATGGAGAATCTTTTAAAGCTTACAGAATGAAAATACTCCTTTTAGAACTAAAGATATTCATGATTAGGTGTAACTAATATAGTAATCATGTGGTTGATTCTTGCAGGCCTAGTCACAAATTTGGTAGAGTAAACATCAGTGAATTCACTGTAACTGTGTGTTCGGGAAGGAAAGTAGCATTACAGTTTAATACATTAGTGGATGTTTGGGTGGGAAAAATTTGGCAAATATATGGACAATTGTCAAATCAGCTAAAAATCAACTATATGGTACTCCTCCTGTTACAGAGGTTGTAACAAGCAGCCACTCTATTAGAAGCTCCCTCAACAACTAGAACACATGTATACACATTATGTGAAGCGACCAAATAGGTTCTGATGATAATAGAGTACCTGACTGTCTTTGGAGTCCAGCAGTTGATGGAGAGTTATGTAAATCTCCTCCAGCCTACCAGCGTATGCTCCTGGGGCTGTTGTAGTACATTCCTCATTTCTGCCAAACTCCCTCGCTATGACGACACCCTAGAGACAACCATACAGCTGTCTTTGTTGTAATGATAGTGAGAGCTTAGCGCATATTGTACGGTATGAAGTAGGGGTGTGGATGAATACCATACCATGATATTTAAAATAAAAATATTGCGGTATAACTAAAATACTTGCACCCATAGCCGCCAACAACTGCATGATATAACTACTTAAAGAAACATTATTTCATCCATAAAAATCATCCATTAGTGCCTCATATCACAACTTATAAGCATTACTTTACTATCATGGTAGAACTACCGTTGAATTCAATTGTGCTTTGAAAATAAAGAATTGTCTGTTGAATTTTACAAACCATGCTAACTGCATGCGTCATGATTGATGAATATGCGTAGTACTAATTCATAAACTTATGAAAATAAAGTCACTTAAATTATATTTTCTTTAACTACACAAAATCATGTTATTATGTACCTCTGATATCAGACAGTCGATCAAAATTTTTCTTGCCTTTTCCATTTGACTGCACACACAAATGAAGTCACGCGTCTTATATTCCATACCAACTGCTAACCTTTGCTTGTCACCGGCTCCACTGCTGAGGTCTAGCTTGGTGCCACAGTAGGCTAGTATTTCCTGTGTGTTCACCTGTTTGTACACCTCATCCACCAGCGACGCAATAACAGGCTTGTACTGACACTGTAAGGTGAAGATATCTTGTGGTTGATAGCTATATATACTCTGACATTTCACTGGGTAACTTAAGGTATGCATGTATAACAGGGTTCTGCTCACACTGGTTGGCAGTGCTTCAAAGTGACCAGCACCTCTTAAAACCGACCAGCATTTCTAAAACCGACCGGCACAATTCTTACATAAATTATTGATGCATGCATTAAATAACCCTACACACACATCAGTCTGCGTTAACTTCAGTGAATGTTAGGCTACCATCCTGTCCTGGTACATGTATGCTTACTTACTGATTTATCATCTACACAACACGATATTCTTGCCATCAAGAAGTCCAAATCGTTTCCAAATTCACTTTCCATTTCCGAGACGTCGAGTACCTTCTTTCTGTGATGGAACACATTAAGGGCACACGTAGGAATTACATAGACAGACAGACAGACAGACACAGAATGGTTATTATTAGTGCTGGGAAATATACAGAGCTTATGACAATGGCCAGTCATCAGACATTTTCTGGCCATGACCAACCAAACCAAATTTGACCAGACAAATTTATTTAATTATCAATGGGGAGGTCAATAAATTTACAATAGGAAAACAATTGTCCAGACAATTTTCAACCTTTATCATGAGGACTGATATATGAAATTTAATCATATCATGATAGCAAAATACTATTGAGTATGTAATCACACATCTATAAAGTAGATACAGAAAATCATTACTTCATCCAATGTAGCTTCAACTCCTTCAATGCTTTGTCATACTCCTGTGTATTGGCAGCTGTTGAGGAGCTGCTGCTGCTGCTACTACTGCTACTGGTGGTCGATGATTTACTCGTCGTCTTCTTGGGCTTCTCAGATAGCATGTAGTGGACTGGATAGTATACCTAATGAATGGTGAGTGATATGCAGGTGGAGAGCATTTATATGGATAATACACACACACACACAGACATACACAGAACACAGACATACGGACAGACAGACAGACATACGTACATACATCCACACACAGAGGTTAATAACTCACTTCCTTCTTCACATTATCTGCTTTACAAAGTGTGAGCTTCCCTTTCATATAATCACCAGACTGATAATTCCTCGGTAGTCTAAAAAGAATTTCATGCTAATATATGACTAATTCACTAAGAATATCCTGGTTGCTATACAAACAAGACTACTGTGAGCAAGAGTTTGAAAATGCTGCTTGTAAAACTTTAAAATGTAGGGGGCATCAAGTAAATTACGGCCCCTAAAACTTTAGGGGGACAAAAGTTAGTCGACCAACTTCTAGTGCTTATGTAATTTATGACACCACTGCTTACTTCTCTTCAAAGCAGGTGGTTAGGAAAATGGAGGCAATGTCATTGGGGGCCAGCTTTTTGGAGTGCCACTTGTTAGAGGTGTTGAGAGCATCCGCCATGGTTGGGTAGAGGTCGATGCCGATACTGGAGGCGAGCTTCACCTCAAGTAACAACACCATGTCCCTGAGACCATCGAGAGCTGTCCGCTTCTCGTGACACACCTGTGGTGAAGATAGTAGTCACGACGCATTGTGATGAGCAAGGGCAGGTAATATGCAAGCAGCACAAAACCTGATGCAACCACCACAAAGGTAGATGCAAATGTGGTTGAATAAAAAGAAATGAAATTCTCAAAGACGCCACACTAACTTGTAACTTTACAACGTAATCTCCTCTGTCTAATTTGCTTGAATACTGTAGAACACAATTATAATGTAGTTCATACCACTGTGATTAACTACCTGATGGCAGAATGCATCTCCACAGCAGATCAGTTTCTTCTGTGTATTGTACAACATCCAGAATTGACCAGTGTAAGGCGACTCGTAGAGAAATTTATTGAGCAACGAGCAAATTGGCCTGACCTCACTGCCGCTCTTTGGCTGAACATTGGAATGTAGATTTAAAAAATAGTAACAGAACATATTCACACATCATGGAGGATGGAACACAATATGAAAAATGGAATGCAGTATAGAAGATGGAATGCAGTATAGAAGATGGAATACAGTATGGAAGAAGGAATGGAGTATGGAATACAGTATGGAAGATGGACTGCAGTATGGAGTGTATATACATTCAGTCCACATACCACATGAAAGTTGTAAGCAAGTTGTAGTTCATACAGCTGTTCTCCACTCAGTAGAGTGTCCCTTTCACCAAGTGGTTGAATCAGATGTTCATGAGGTCTTAAACAACAGACAGAACAGTACAAATTCAATTTTAACTAAAACAATGACCCTAAATGTACAAAAATACTTCTGAATGGACAATGGTCTGGTTGTCAAACAGTATTACGAACTCAGTATTAGTAAAAGGTTCAAGTATAACAAAACTGTGTTATATTGACAGGGCATGAAATATTTAACAGCCCGACACTTTCTGTACACGGCATGACTTGACAAATGCTCAAGTCAAACTTTACTATTACAGTACATGTTTCTATTGGTTCTGGTAAACATGCACAAAAATTTTATCTTGTGCTTAACATGCGTCTGAGCACTTTTCAATCTTATTTCATGATGTTTTTAGTTCAGGCAGTTTAAATCATTGCAACTAAATAAGTACCTCTTCACCAGGACGTAATGAGTGAATTTTAATTCTGGTGAAATCTCCTCCTGTCTATAGTTACACCTTACGTCCATCCTTGCCCATGATTCACCGCAGTGCTGTGGAGACAGAGAGAGACATGTTATAGTAAATCCAGTGGACAACTGTACATGGGAAATATTAAGAGGGAGGAACTTTTGTAGATGTCATGATTTGAACTATCACACACAAAGGTTTTCCAGCATGCAAGGTTTCCTGTATATGGCATTTTCGCATACCTTTAGGAAGGTCCTCAGACACCAAATGTTAAAGATACATAATAAATATAATTCCACCATACTCCTATCACTATGGTTGAGCGATGGTGAAGATAATGCTATCAAGATAGTAAATATTAACACAGCTGTGACTATTGCAAATGCTGGCATGGTAAAACTTTTGGTGGTGAAATTACTCTAAGCAGTTGTGCAGTTAAAAGGAAAAAACTTTGGCAATTTAGCAGTTTGTGTTCCATTGCATGCTAATGCATTGATGATGGAAATCTTTTGGCAACTTTACGGATAATTCGTCAGGTGTATCTTACATGTAGAGACCTTGCATACGATTGTTCTGACACAAGAATTGTGAACTTACAAATTTGATGCTCGGAGTGTCAGAATGCAGGGAGTGGAAGGTCACCTTTAGTGACACTTTAGCGTCAGAGAGATCAGACCAGTATTGACTACAGCACAACTCCATTGTGTATCCTCCCTGTTAACAATATTGACGACTCATGTACACAGTGTACACACACACATACTTACACACCCACTACACATATACTCAACTGTTACGGGTACAATGACTGAGGAGGATCCATTAGGATCAATCTTTATAGTGTGACAAGTCTCCTTAGTACTGAATGATGTCAACGGGGGCAGCTGAATAGTATGTACTGTCACACGAGAAGGAGCCTCTTTATTCTTAGGCACCAGTACAACTTCTATAAAACACAAAACAACAACAGCTCACAACACACCTTTGTACGAACAATACACACAAATACCACGCCCACTACATTGTGCAAATATTTGATGAAAATATTGATGGATAGACGCTTATTAAAAATTTCCCTTCCAATAACCTTCTTACAGGTTCCTAGAGGGATGCTACTTGTGATGATAAATAGTTTCCAATAGTATAGCTAAAATGCTGTCCATCAATATTTCTCTGTTATATTCCTGAATGACAATATTTCCTCCATCAAACAATTACACCATACAATAGTTGCTGTCAATCATGTTATGTCAACAACACTCTGTGCCCTGTCAATTTGTTGAGTATTGTTGAGCATGGCTATGCCATTGCTGCACTACAAGTAAACTACTTACCGGCCCAAGTCACATCTCCCGGAACAGGAAGGAAGAATCTGTGAACTGACGTTCTCTGAAAGTCAACTTCTTCGTTCACAAACACACCACGATCATTCTGAGACATTCTAAATGGCACCCCATACACACACTGTGGTCACAGTTATTCATACTAACTGTGTGGGGATTAGGACAGTCACCGGTACTCTAAATAAAGCCCCCTGGAAACACTTGGAAACATCATAAGCACATACTTCAGCATAGTGAGCACCAGGGGAGAGTCCAGTGGGGTCCACCTTGATGGCAAACTGGCGAGCTACAAGAAAATAACATTTCCCTCCATTTTTGTAAATGTGGTATTATATTTTGTAGGCTTCAAGCAACCGAAAATTGTCTGAACATGTTCAAACATGGTGCTGAATGTACAAAATTTAAATACCGTATAGTGTAATATTTAACAGGGGACAAATACTTTATGGTTGATAATATTTCAATGAATGAGCTTGATTCTCTGTATATGTTGCTTTGTATTATTGGAAATTTGACAGATAAAAATTTAGACAAATTTTTAGCAAATTGTAAAACTTCCCTGGTCAAATATCAATAATTATTTATGCTATATATATTGGTAACCCTGAGAATTTATATCTACTACTTTTGAGTGCTGTATGGCTTACCAGAGTTATGTAACACTAGGTGTTGTGGAGTGTGTACCCAACTCTCAGTGGCGACCAGAGCAAGGTGAAGATCTAGGGCCAATTTATGGGCCACACCTATAAACACACAATAATAATTTTTGTATTTAGTATTTAATTGTTATTATGTATTTAATTTCTGTATTTAGTGTTTAATTTTAGTATTTATGTGTAATTTAGTATTTATTTTTTGTATTTAGTATTTATGTATTTACTACAAAAAGTTTTGGGTGTATTGCACAAATATAGGAATACACACATACCAGCACCCTTGGGAAAAATTGGCTCAATTTGGATGGTATGGTTAGAAGGTTTGGCTGTCTCGTGCGCCTCCCTGAGGTAGACACCTCGCAAGGTTTTACCACCGGTTGTTATGGTGACCTGTAAATATGATAATCGCATTACCGTATAGCATAAAATCTTGACAGTAAAAATATTGACAAAAATTGTTTCAAGCCTCCATTTCTATTTAATGTGCAAAATAAGCAAAAGTATGGCAGTGCCATGTTCTGGTAGGATTTCTTAAAAAAATTTACGAAAAAAATATTGATGAATGAATTCGTCAATATTTTTTTACCGTCAAAATTTTATGCTATACAGTATATACACAAGTATAAAATACTCTATTACTTTAATACAGCTTCTATTAATTTAACACACTGTACACACACACAAACAAATACACACACACACACTGTACACACACACACACTGTACACACACACACACACACTGTACACACACACACACACACCTGAAAATCAACATTCAAAGCAGGTGAACGATTAGCCCAATTCTGTCTGATATACTCACACGCCTTGTCTATCTGAATAACACCGTGTCCATTAGAGAATCCATCACTACCTAAACCCACAATCAGTTACAACTGACATCACAGGGCTATTACATACAACCATGACCAATGAGGAGATAATATTATAACAAAGGCACCCCATCACTACCTAAACCCACAATCAGTTACAACTGACATCACAGGGCTATTACATACAACCATGACCAATGAGGAGATAATATTATAACAAAGGCACCCTTTCCTGACCCGTTACACTATCGCTTATATCTGTGTCATGGCCGCCATTTTGGTAGGCAAAATTGTATTGGCGTCTATGGGCTATGGATAATTAATGGGAAAGGTTTGTAGTGAACAACAAGTAAACTATAATGATATTATTTTATACGACTGTAACATTCTGATTCTAGCAATAAAGTGTTAGTTTGTTAGCTCCACGTGTTTCTGTAAAATAAACTCCTCTAGCCTTTATCCCATTGAACGTAATAGATATTTGCCGGCTGTGACATGGAAATAAGCGATAGTGTAACGGGTCAGGAAAGGGGTCTATACCCATAACATGTACATGACCTAATCATTTACCGTACAATGGGAAACTTTGACGAATCAGAGTGAATTCGCCAAACTTTAACCAATCAATATATCCCATATAAGCTGGATGCACTTAGTGATGTCAAGCAATTCGTAAAAGTTTATTTCGTCAAAACTGTTGAAGTGAGGATTCAACAAAGTTTCCCGTAGTACGGTATACCGTATAGCGCAATTTTTTTGGCAGGGCAAAACTTTGGCGAATTGCCACTATTAGAATATTTGGTGGGGAAAAATTTGGCGAATGCCTTGCAGTTTTGGTGGGGAATGTTTTGGCGATTCTTGTACTGTTCGCCAATATTTTCCTCCGCCAAAAAATTGCGCTATACGGTATGACTTATGAAAGACCACATGTAACTGGATTCCTGGAACTTTGAAAATACGCTGAAATCATATACACAATCTTGGATTCCTTGTTAAATATAACAAGGCCACAAGTCAGCGCTTACAATAAAGACAGGAAATTGTCTGGACATTTATTATCTTATTATAAATCTGCTTCACCATTGATAATGTGCGTACAGCAAAATTGTCTGGTCAAATGCCAAAGTTGGGAGGAAATTGTTTGATGACTGGCCATTATCATAAGCTCTGCAAGACCCAGGTATTTCAAATTCAATCATTACATTACTATGTGTAATTTAAATAAATTTCTGAGATTTCAACACAACTATATAGTAATGCCATACTGACACTCACCTGATAAGGGCAGTGCTGTATTCTCCAGCGATCGCTTGATCCTGTAAGCAAACAGAACATTACTTGTGGTATGGGGTAAAAACAAGATACTCACATTGCTGGTGTGTGGGTAATACCCTCAGCCTTTAATGCAGAGAGCAGGAGAGCTATAGTAGGGGATGTGTAAGTAAGTAAGTATCTATCTAGCAGTGACATATACAGTTGTGTGTGTGTGTGTGTGTGTGTGTGTGTGTGTGTGTGTGTGTGTGTGTGTGTGTGTGTGTGTGTGTGTGTGTGTGTGTGTGTGTGTGTGTGTGTGTGTGTGTGTGTGTGTGTGTGTATGAAATAAGCACACCAACAATACAATAAAAGGTAACACATGTACAACAACTACCACACTAAACAAAAGCTAACACACTTGCTCATTCACTTACCAACAGCTCCACTAACACTGGGGCAGCTCATTGACGTCCCGTTCATCAACTGCTCCTTCTTTAGTGTCCAGCGCGGTACAGAAGTGATAGCGCCGCCGGGGGCACTCACTGACACCCCCAGGTGACCGTCAACACTGCAGCAAACAACCATATCATCACACTACACACATCAAGCTCACGCCATCACTGCTTTAATAACTTTTCAGCAATAAAAGCATCATCAGACAGACACAGACACTCACGACAAACAGACTCACACAAGAGACAAACATGGACACTAGGCCTCTACAGACAGATACATATATACGTACACACATACGGACGGACATACACATACACTGGGCCTCTGGATGACCACGTGTAGTGAGTACTGGTCTTCTTCTTTATCATAGAATATTCTCCAGCCATCATGTCTGATGATACCACTGCACCAACCCCTGTGGGTATATATATCTCAATTATGTGTCACCACAGTTACCATCACCATAACAACCAGCATGCCATACATTACCATGGTTACCACTACTATAGCAGCAAAACACATATATTTACTATGGTTACTTGTGGATTGAATGAACAATACCTTGAAATTCAAGTACTGCAATTTTCAAAATTTTGCTTACCAATCATAGAGGCAATGTTTGCTCCAGGGCAGCCTATTGTGGAAAGGCAGGGGCCATTGTTGCCAGCGCTGGACACAAAAGTGATATTGTACTTCTCTATCAATGCATGAAACTGATCAATCACTTTCCTGTGAGAAATAAACAATAGATTGATCACACATACAACTGACTACTCTATTAGAGAGTATTGTGTGACTATTATTTCAAGCTACCAGAAATTTGAAATATTTGTAAATATAACTAAATGTATAGCCTAAAATTTTCGTGGGTTAAAATTTTCGTGGATTGCAGAAGCACTGCATTGAAATATACTGTATTTTTGAAAGCTAAAATTTTCGTGGGTACTCCAAAATCCATCACCCTCAAAAATTTTAGGCTATACAGTAAATCTGATCCTTTGAAGAACAGATCCTTTCTATCCACTTGAAGAACAGATGCTGTCAAAGAATTTAGTAGGACAAATTCACTGTATATTTCCAATGAGGAACAACCAATGACAGTCTCTAACAATGAATGATTGACTGATCAACTTCAAGTGACTGTTTTTGAGCTCTGAGCTAAGGGGTTTAGTAAAGCAAGTCTGAAATGATGTTGTTAGTGATAAAAGACTACCACCTAGGGCCCCTACAAGGGGTGCTAAGGTCACTCCATGTGGTATGCAGGAAATCATACAGGATGAGAAGTAACACAATGCAGTTAACAATTAAGGTAACAAACCAGGCATGAACGACCATGCAATACAAACGACCACAAAGCTTATTCATACCATGAACCAACAGTGAATGGCATGTTAGCTCTGGCATGTGTGGGGTACACCTACCCCAAAGGTAAAGTAATGAGATATGCTTAGTCATGCAAAACATCAACTTTGTGACGACGCATTGTCAGTAGTGACCGCGCACAATACACATCATAAACCGACACAAACAGAGACACAGATAATACATAGACAGACAGACAGGCTGACTGACCCTTTGTCAACCCAGTGACAAGCTTCTCCATAACTAAAGTTTACAATGTCAACTCTGAGTTTAGCTGCTTCATTAGCCTGTGAACAGTAAACACACTACACTTAAAGTCTTATTGACAGTGACATTTAACCAAGCTATTCCATACAGCTTTGTATACATGTATTTGAAATCAATATTACGTATTTGAAAATATTGAAATAAACCAGCACACACTTACAGCTCTTATAAGTGATGGTGCCGTTTCCATGGTAGACAGCCTGGTGTCACCGATCTTGACGCCCACAATCTGGGCGCCTGGGGCTATCCCGTTCTTCTCTGGTTCGTCGGGGAAGAACCCCGCAGTGATGGACGCCACATGGGTGCCATGGGAACCACCACTGGTGACTATACTGAGTATGTTGCCATCATCGTATACATTAATCGAATAAAACATCTGATCTGAAAAATGAAACACATAATTCAAACACCATTTTTAGCAATGATTATAGTTTGGTGAATCACGTACAACTCACCAACACATTTGTAATTTTATATGAAAAAAACACATTCCTATGGAGTACAGTAAAAACTGCGGGGGCACCAAGTCCCTGCTGCCTATGCCTACAGTATATATATATATCAATAACATACCCTCCTCTCCAAATCTTGCATACTGATGGTCGTATATATATGGGGCTAGTACTGTTGCCTTGGAGAAATCTCCCGTCTCTGTTGTGTCAATGGCAGCCCTGTATATCAAAATGTATAATCATTCCTCACATTACTCTGTATGTGTGCACGCATGCGTGCGCACGTGTACATGCACTACTACAACAGAATAAGGTAAACGAGTGTTTTAGCAGTAGCAGATGTAAGGACCTACTCACCTCCATATCTCCCCATCATGAAAGACAACACAGTCATACACTGGGCCAGGATCAGTAGCCTTACTACCAGGGTTTGACAGAAGGTCGACACGACATTGCAACTCTTCTCTCTGAAGCTTCTGAGACAGCTGTGTCTATAATAGAAACCATACTTTGAACCCATAGCAACTCAGTTATTATGACCATATATAGGCATGTTATAAAAATAGAGTAAAACATGCAAGATATTTTATGCTAAGTAAGTGACATAATTGAAGTAAGCCACAACGAAACACAATTACACATTCATATCAATGTACTATTTAGTTAACAAGAGTGTTAACTGTGGCTTTTTACAACAATAAATTTCCTTTTCTAATTAATGCTACTCACCACCATAGATTACTGTTATATTAAATTAATGATTATAATATTAAAACACCAGGCCACAATTTTCATAGTGACCTGGCATGAGAAAACTGGACTTATGTACAAAAATATACCTATTGTATGTATCTACTTTACTACATAAGATTTTCAAAGTTTATAAGCTGTATTAGAAATAAATGGTGAAGATTGTGTTACATCCTATGTTTAAATAAAAAGTTAGAAATCCAAGGACGTACATGGTTGTTACTAAAAATAATTGTTATGGTAACTTAAATAGCATAATTGTACTATGACAACATGTGTACACCACAGGGGCTTTGCATTGTCGCCTGTTTCCATCAGGCAACAGGTGATTTCATTCAAATAACGCTTAGACCCAATAGCCTTTAATGATCCATTGAAAAAAAATTTTTTAGATCGGGATTGCATTGTAAATAGCACATATACATAAATGGTAAAAGATATATATATACTGCATTACTATTTTATCTTTGCCATGCTTGGCATCAAAATCAGCCAGATCTTTGATAGCCTTAGTTACTGCAGGATGGTGGAATGGATTCCATGCCTTATCTGTAAAAGACGTCTATGGGAAAGATATATCAACATTATAAATGTATAAAATATATAACTTACCCGTAATCTGTTTAGAAGACTACTAGGGAAGAGCTCGTGGACGGCCTTTGAACCAAAGTGCCATGTTCCTGATGGATTCTCCCAATGCTCTGGTATCTATGTTAAATTATTATAATTATTATATCCACAATGCAAAATTGCGCAATACTTACTCTCAATTGTCTTCCGGACAGACCAGGAAATTCTGTACCCCCAGTGTGAACATGTGACGTATCCACATCTCCGCTGCCGCTGGCGTCTATCAAATCTAGTATCTTCGGTTTGCCCCTCGTGGTTAGCTGGTAAACAAAGTCACTGCGCATTAAATAGAATTACCATGTGGTTTTTACCTGTAGACCCGCGGTACTCGGGTCTATGCCAGTATCGAATATCGCAATCACCACTTCACTTCCATCATACTCCCTATGCTTGGCCAAGAACCTATCCACTCCGGTTTCTCGCTTCGGCACAAGAGTATGCACAGGAAATGGTTCAAATTCCTCCATGGCGGGTAAATCCATACCGCGCATGCGCAATTGTCATTCTTCTTGTGGCGCCAGATGATGGTAAGTGATACTGTTCTTATGCGAACTAGTGTTTGAGTGTTTGATTTAGTTTTAAATACTGTAGTGTTATTTAGTCGCAATTATGTCGTTATGAGTATTAATTTTACTGTTGTCAGTGTATAAGTGTGCATGGTATATTTTGCTGAGTTGGCGGGTAATTATTTTGTCACGTAAGATATGTTGGAAGGGCCCATGCTAGGCGGTTGAATCTGCTGAAAAATTATGGAATTGTTTAGTAAACGGGTGTCCAACGGGTTGTAATAGCATAACATTGGTACCCGCCCCTACGCCCACATTTTTCCTGTGTCTTGTGACTTTTGCATAGGCTGTGACAGTGTTTCATGGATAACTGCACCACACAAGGTTAGCATGGTTATTTATGGTTGTGTTTGCTTTATATAAGCTTCATTTGCCCAGCACTGATGCAGCAACAGTCACCAAACCACTATGCCTTGCCCAACCATAGCAACCCTGGACTGAATGTAAGCAAGAAATTAGTGTTACAAATTTTAATATCTTTTCTGTTTCCTTAGGCAAATGCACTTGGTATGAATAAGGGTGTGTCAGGTAAGACAGTTTGTCAAACTTGATGGCTCTCATACTTTACTAAAGCACTGACACTTTTCATTTTGTCACTCCAGCTGTATTCATCAACCCATCAGCTGTGTTTGTGTTTTCAATTATTGGTTGTATTTTCATTACAGTGGTTGGTGGTTACCTAGGCAATGGGACCATAGGCCCAATACCGAGATCATTACAGCTTGGCTTATCTAGGGGTGTTTCAACACAGGTCAGTATAAATAGGGATGTTTTTGTTATTTCAGGCAATTCAAGTAATGGTGTTTTTATACAGGTGCTTCCAGTCTCTAACAACAACTCATCCTTGGAACACTTCACTCCATTGTGTACAACCCCAACTGGATCTGACCAATCATCGTTGCTCAGTAGTCTACTGGCAAGGTAAATTATTGTGCCTACAACCAAGAGTCCATAACCAAGAGTCCATAACCAAGACTAAGACTCTTGCTACAACTAACAGCTAAAGAATTGTGTCAAACATGTGAATTAGCACTAATTAGCACCTTCAGGCTTGCAGTTATTGCTTTGTTAGTACTTAATGTTAGATCTATATAGAGTAATAGAATTAAGTTGATGTTCTTGTACTATTGGTTTTGTTACATGTTGAAGGAAGTGGTGTGTGTTAAATTTTTAGTAACATATTATGGTCATGTGAGCAAGGAAACTTGAATTTTACACTGGTTTCTTATGGCTCCATTTTATTACTCTTGTAACTGAAAGTAAAATAGGAGCAATTATTTAGCCATAAAAATTTGAGGGAATCAGTAAATTTATATCTTAATTACTTTTTATTGATAGAAGAATGCCAATAAGGTCATTATGGTAGTGAAATCACTGTATCAAGCACTTAATATAACATGCTTTTTTCAGCAGGAAGCGTTCAAGAAGTGGTAGTGAATCAGACGACATGTAAGCAGTGATGTACACATTGGCTTGTCTTAGTAATGTATTCTAATTGTTGCACAGCAAACGAAGTCGTCTAGGCTCAGTTGGAAAAGGAGACCAGCGTCAGAATAAAGGACTTCGCCACTTCTCTTGGAAGGTGTGTGAAAAAGTACGACAAAAGCAGTCCACAACATACAATGAAGTTGCTGATGAGTTAGTAAAGGAACTCTCAGAGACCGGAGAATTTGAAAAGAACAAAGATGCAGTAAGTCAATCAGTAATGTAGTTTACTGTGTGATATCAAAGGTGATTTTTCTGTCAGCTGGTCGACCACAAGAATATCAGACGCAGAGTATATGATGCACTGAATGTATTAATGGCAATGAATATTATTAAAAAAGAGAGAAAAGAAATTACATGGATTGGATTACCCACCAATTCTTCACAGGAGTGTCAAAAAATCGAGGTACACATAGTTCCGTACCAACCTCTAGCTTAAGAGTACATTTAAGAGCAAGATATATAGCACACTAGAAATTTTATTCTTGTATGTGTGTATAATGTGTTGTTTTTTATCAGTAGTTGAGTTGTGTGTGTAGTTAACTTGTAAGGTTTTGTTTTGGTCTTGTTGAAGACCATGTGAATGACAATTTGTGTTGCTTCTGTACATATGTATATGGTGTTTTGCTAATGTAGGAAGAACTGATAGAGTGTCAGCAGAGAATAAAGCAGAAGAAAGAAGAAGCAAAAGAATTAATGTTGCAGGTAAGCTGAAAGATAAACTTGTAGTAAGTGTGTAGTGTATCCTATTGTCATAGGTATTGTCATTTAAGAATCTAATGAGGCGTAATAGAGAAAGGCTGGCCACGCAGGGTTCTCCAGCTGCTAACTCTGCCATTAATCTTCCATTCATCATCGTGAGCACCAACAAGAAAACAACCATAGACTGTAGCATCTCGAGTGACAAGTGAGCTGTTACTAACACACACAAACACACACACATGCTGTATATATCCTCAATTATTTTTCATGTTAAGATTTGGGGTCAGCCATTTTACACACGTTTGTAAATTTACTACATAATGTTATCTCAAAACTGTCGTCGTTATGGAGATGGTTAAATGCTTAGTAACACAGTATTGACTCGAGTTCATTCATTATATCTCTTGAGCGGTTATTGTTCCTACTCTTGATAAACAGTAAGCTTTTGTTTTGCTTATCATCCCTAAGTGACAGGACAAGGGCAAAAAGTTTCAGCTCCCAGTTTTTAACTGTTGCCCCATAAATGTATTCAGATATTTCAAATAGCCCCTCGCCTATGGTTAGACAACACGCAATATATTGACAGTTATACCAGGAGTCCATTAAGCCTATGAGATGTGTGGTGATCCTATATTCTTACTACTGTAGTGTTTTATTTTTGTTTTGTTTAGGTCTGAATATCATTTTACATTTGACAATGTTTTTGAGATCTGTGATGATGTGCAAGTGTTGAACAAGCTAGGCTTGACACTGGGCCTTGATAATGGTTCTTGTTCTGCAGACGATCTTAAGCTTGCTAAAGAACTGATGCCAAAGTCATTGGAAGGATTAATAGATGGTATGAAATAACCTTTAAAAAGTATATATCATGCTTAGAATACAGCTCTGGAGTGTGACAATATTAATTTTATGACTTTAAAAGTTTCAACTCAGCTGTAGACTATGCCATTCTTTCCTCAGAATGAAAAATACTTCAAAATAGCATTAACATACATGCCACATGCAACAACCAAGATACTAATCTAAACCGAAACCTGCATGCCACTCAAAAAGCCATTTCATTTATCACATGATGCAAGTTCAAATGATGTTATAGGGATCATGTGATTATTTTATATGAAATACTTGTTTATTGAGTTATGTTCCTATAACCCATACTGTGTGGTGAAAACATGTGACTCCATAAAAACAATGCATTTACCAGTTTCACCTATGTGAGAATGTAATTCAGAGTTCAGTTGTTGTAATGTTAGTGTAAACGTTGGTTTACAGTCAAGTAGAGTATTTTTAAACCAGATGGTTTCCTGAAATTGTTTTTGTCCAAAAAGTTGGTGTGTGTGTGTGTGTGTGTGTGCGTGCATACGTCTATGTGTCGCTGCACCTAAGGGCATTAACCACTATTCATGTCACTCACGTACATACAAATTTGAAACATTGTACAACTGGTGAAATGCCTCTTACTGGATAAATATGCAGAGATGGTGTCACATTTTTAAGTAATTTACAAACCTATTTTCTGTTATCAAATATTTTGTTCTTGTAAGAAACAAACCATTGAAATGTGGAATTAGAACTACTGACATCTGACATTTTCCAAGCACTTGGGCATTTATCTGACAAATATCCAGACCAAAATATACGTACTACGGTATATATTTCTAATGTCAGTACAAAATTTATTTTGTGCTAAGTCTTTGTTCATGTGGCTTCCTTGTGATGTATTTTTATGGATTCTGTGTGTTTTATTAGAGTATTTTATGTTCCATTTTAAGTAGTTAATGTTTATTTTGTTTTTAGAAATGGCCAACGCTGTAGAAGACAGGTCATCACAGTTGACCACTACTCCTGTCAATTCTCCTATGATTGCAAGGTAATTGTACGTGGCATAATAGGTTTCCAGTACTAAGTTGTTTTGTTGTATACAATAGACAAATCAACGCTGTTAGTAGTTGTAATGTGGACCCATTGTCACCGGTAGTTGGCAGTTCATTGATCTATCCCACATCTCCAATGGCTGCTCCTCTTGGCAAAGCATCACCTGGACTACCATCAGCTAATTCAACGCCAAACAAGCGAGTCTTAGCTACAACCACTGCAGGAAGCTTAGGACAATTAGGTCAAGCATTATCATCACCTTTGAGTCTTGTTTCCAAGGTGACTGGGTCACCTATGGGTGTCAAAGCTCAGGTGATCTCATCAATTAGGGATGATCAACAACCATCAGGTTCTTCCCTATCTCCTATTGCACCAAACACTAACACAAGCAAACAACAAATGTTGACTGCCCAACTGGCACAGCTAATGCAGTCAAATCTTACACCAACTGTCCTGCAATCATTAAGTAAAATTCCACTGGGAAGACTGAATTTAAATTCACTTTTTAACTCAACCAACACTAACAATAGTATGAATGCCAACATGTTGAATCACTCGGATGCTAGTAACAGTAATAATACTGATAGCTAAGTCAGTATGTTATTATATAATATATTCATGTTTAAAAAGTGTTTCCTGCTAGTCGGGATTTCATCCAATGGTATTAAACTGTGAACCATGTTATTTTGTTATTTAGGATTGTAAGAAATATTTTTAAATTTACATGCACTGTTTTATTTCCCCTGTACAATGTTAATTGTAATTGTATGTACATAAATGCATTGATTTAACAAAGCTGTTTAAAAATTTGCTGTGTATATTTAGCCAGTCACCCTAATTTTTGGATGTAGCACAATTGTATGAGTATTCATGTAGGGTTATTGATACACGCACATAATACGTAGGCATTTGTGCCCCCAGCTTTTACCGTCACTCCGTAGAATGTGTGCTGATAATTTATGTTCTCCCCATGCACACACTGAAACCATTTGACTGTTGATGGGAGAAGCTTATGATGAATGAACATTTTAATATCTTGATTCTAGCAATGAAATTATTGGACAATTCAATTACCAAAATGGCAGCCATGATAAACATGTAGAAAAGTATTGTAATTATAGTTGTTCAAAATTTGTTAAGCAAATACTCTAGCTACTAACTATTTGCAGTAAGGATCGTGGTGTTATATTAGAGTAGTCATGGTGTTATACCAGAGTGAACTGAAATTGGTATAGAAGTGACTTAGTACTTCATTGTCTTTGTATAATTGGGAGTGGCTATCTTGCAATATGAAATCACCAATAGTTAGTAACTTGTGGTAAAAGAATGTCTGTGATACTGTATGCATGAAATTTTCCTTAAACAAAATAGTGCCCTTCTCATCACGCAGTCGTTGCCTAGTCGCTACGTACAATAATATCAGGTTAGGTGAATTGCTAATAAGAGTAGTGATAGTACTGGTAGTGATTGAGTTTACAAACAATACAACTTGTTCCAGTTCACTGTGAGCAGACAGCAGGTGTATGGATGCACCAGAAAGATCAACATACCGTGATGATTCTATACACAGTTGCTGTAAATGACAACCGCTTGGAGGGAGAGTAACTTTCACTTCACTATGAAGATTTGTCAGATAGCACAAATATTTCAACTGATGACAGTTGGTAATTGTATACTTCAATGCAGCAGCGCACTGTACATGGGATAGTCTGACATACACAAGGGATGGAAAGTGCGAAAACAATAAGTTTGTTACACTAGGAACATTTTCACATGGCACACAAAGCCAAGATTGTGTCACTTCCAATGCTTTTAAACTGTCACAACTTTTCAGCATACTGATGAGTTTTTGCTGATCAGTGGTGTCACAGTTATTGCCTTGTATTAGCATACACAAATCAATGGCAAGATGAGTAAGCTTCTTAATACTGGACAATAATTCCCATAAAAGCAAATAAGACTCAACCGATGACACTGATATTCCTACCAAATTTAGTCCTTGAAGGTTACGGCATTTGCCAACAATAGCATGTAATCCATCCAAGCTTTGAAGACAATTGTCGGCATTCATTAAATTTAGTCGCTCAAGGTTTGGACATGCAATAGCAAGTTGTTCCAAATGATCAGGACAAATATTCACACGGTAGAAATCAACATTGGAGACAGAATCAAAGTTACTAATACAGTGCAAGTGTTCTTTAACTGCATACAAATCAGTACTACGTTTAGAAGTTACACTAAGCCTGACCTCACCGCAATGATCATAATCACTTAAATAAAATATGTCATAATCTAAACCCAATATGCCATGATCACTGAGCTTAATAAGAGGAGGTTTTGCTGCTGGACCAAACCGAAATTTCCTTAGTGGTATGGAAGGATAAAGATCCATTGGTACTCTTCTAGTATCGTACAAACCAATTTGAAATGTTTCTTGTATGGAACTTGAAGTTAACCAAGATTCTAATGTGCTACTACTTATTCCCAAATAATCTTTATGAATGAATAAATTAAGGACTGATGGCAATGCATGGCCTTGCTCAAGTAATTTTTCTAAGATGAGGAAAACAGTCACTGGAGTACAAAGCTTCTGATCAACACTATTACGATTACCTAACTGATCAATTCTTAATACCAAATTCTTTATACCTGTTACAGTGTGTTCTAATAATCGTTTAATAATTTCACGATGATCAAATGGGCCAGATAATTCACATTTTATACCACTGGTAAACGTATCCAGCTGCTTCAGGTGTTTCATTGTGTGCAGAATTTCCTCCAGATGATCCAGGCTAAGTTCAGTGTTTCTAGATAAACTCAGATGTGTCACTTTTGTGCAACACTGCGCCATCTCTAATATACTTGCCGGTGTCACGTGGGCAGGAAAGAATATTCTTCTTACATGTTCACCGTGTACTTTCAATATCTTACTCACGCAACACACTTCACGAGGTTGATAATAGAGCCAAATGAAATCCTTCCACAATAATGGCATTTCATTGACATCTTTAAACCTTCGAGAAACATACCGTGTCTTGAATTTATCATGTATCGACAAATAGGATAATATTTTAACTAGTAATTCCGTAGGAAGATCAACCAAAGATTTCTGATAATCATTTACTTCAGCAAGGTTGTTATCCATAATTAGTCTCGCGTGAGACTAATCCATAACAGTGCGGTCTGCATACAACAAAACAGTCTCGTCTCCAGAGGGCCCCGCGCTAATAGTGCAATCACGTGAAAGATTGTGTGGCTTTGGATGTGTATGTATGTTCTGTTAGAGTGTTAATGTATCTGTTTACTCCTATAGTAGGCATAGCTGGAATATATAGTGTAGACGACCCCGAGTCCTGATGGTAACATTAAAAGGTGTCTTGAACCCCGACATTCTGCCTCAGGTGCTACGCATGCGCGTAGTTAATTGCCAGCATGGATAAGGAAGTGATAAAATCACAAGATGGTACTAGTAGTAGCTGCCACTCCAGACTAGTGGATCTTCCTGTGGAGTTATTATTTTATATAATATGCTATTTGCCAACACGTGATAAGATGAAGATGCGTTGTGTATCTCAGAAATTTCGCCAAATCAGTGAAACTCCATTATTATGGAAAGAATTTATTTGGCCTGATTGGGAGCCTCGTCACGTGCGTGGTGTAAGTAATGTCTTAAAAGGATGTGGTGAACACGTGAGACGAATGTTCTTTCCCGCCCATGTGACGCCAACGAAAGTATTGGAAATGGTGCACTGTTGTACAAAAATAACTGAGTTATGTTTGCCTTTTGGTACTCAACTTGACATTAATCATCTGAAGGAGATTTTACATGCAATGACATATCTGGAGACACTAGATGTTTGTACTAGTGGCAAATTCATTAAAGATCTATTGCAGGTTACTGCAGCAGGTAATGTGAAAGAATTAATATTGCGTGTAAATGGGTGTGATACAAAACGTATCTTAAAGATTATACAAAAGTGTGCCAATGAGGGTAATACTCTGCCACCAGTCATAAACATTTTAACTCAGGTAACTGATTACATGGTTTATAAAATGTTCAAATTTTGGTCAACGTCGAATTACAAATTGCCATTGTTTGAAGTGGGTGTATATGATATTGCAAAAGTGCCAATGAATCTTTACCCTCCCATGCCACTTATGAAGTTACAATTTGGTCCATCAGCGGCTCTTCCATTTATTAAACTCAGCAGTTATGGTATATTAGACTTGGAAGAAGAAATATTACTTATAACTGCCTATGATCATTATGGTAAGAACAGGCATACTCTAGCGATTGGTTTTGTCGATTTCTGTTTTAAGTTTGAAGAAAGGCACCTAAATTTTAGCATCAGTGATTTACATTCTGTAACTTATGTTGATTTTTCATTGGCGGAGGTTTATTCTGATCATCTGGAGCAACTTGCTGTTGCATGTCCAAATCTTCAGCGACTAAATTTAATGGACGTTGACGATTGTCTTCAGAGTTTGCAGGGGTTATGTGCCATTGTTGAAAGGTGTCAAAACCTTCAAGGGTTGAACTTGGCTGGAATATCAGTGTCATCAGTGGAGTCTTATTTGCTTTTATGGGAATTGTTGTCCAGTATTAAGAAGCTTACTCATCTTGCCATTGAATTGTGTATGCTAATTCCAGGTGACCCTGATGATGCTAACAAAGAAAAACTTATCGATATGTTAAGGAGTTGTGTGACTTTGCAAGCACTGGAAGTAAATCGTCACGGTTGGGGAGTGATCTGTGTTGAATGTGCCCAAGAAGTTACTTCCTATGTAGAAGATTTTTTGTTTTCCCACTTTCCATCTCTTGCATATGTCAGACTATCCGTAACCGATTGCATTGCTGCATTCAAGTATACAATAACCAATTGTCATCAGTTGAAATATTTGTTTCATGAGAATGATTTTAGAAATGATATGTCACTCACATCTTTAAGGAATTGTCATGTACAACAACTGTGTATCCAATCACTTTCTGTTGATTTTTCTGCTCCATTAGTAGAGGTGTTGTCTGCTCATGGCGAGCTGGAATGTATTTTGTTGTATTTAAATTCGGTTACTACAAGTGCCATCACTTCTCTTATTAATAATTCGCCCAACCTTGTGTTACTCTATGTAGTAACTAAACAACCACTGTGTGATGAGGGTAGTGCCAAGTTGAAACAAAAAGATTACATGACGGCGGTGTCGAGGACATTCTCAAACCACAAACTGTTTACTACTGGTGATTTCATTTTATCGCAGGATACACGTGAGGATTACAGGGATGAGATACTAGGTCGCTTCAATACTGATCTTAGCTCTCTTTGGCCCTCAAAACACTGCATATAGCTAACATAACCACCCATACTATACAGCCATAGCACATAATTATATGTAATATGATTTTGTATCTGCTCCAGTAGTGCTACTACTTTGTATGTATCTTTTCTTTTACTTGTTGCTATATGTACCACTGAACTGAACTGCTAGACTACTGAACTGATTCATCAGCATCTAGTGTATCCCTAGATGCTGATGAATTGTGCACATTTGCTTTAATAGATTGATTGACTGTTATATTAGAGAGTATCGATCTAATTTAGGGGCATTTATTTACCTCACCCACACAAGTACATTTCACCTATTGTGCATTACACGCGTGGGGTATTTCCAACAATCCCAGCTACAGGTAACAAAATTAATTTTGTTTTTGACAAATGTCTATCCCATTATTCATCAATGGTGGTAACAATAAATACTACCGTACTTAGCAGGGTTGGGGGGACGAATCCTGAAGGGAGGATCAGTCAAAATTATATACCGGTAGATGGGGGCACAGCCCCCCAGAAGCTATAGTATACTGCATTCAAAATCATGCGTAATGCAAGATTTTGAGTAAATACAAGGAGCCGCTTTCTAACCAAAGTAGTGTATACATGGAGTAGAGGGTGTGGTGGGTGCAACTTCTTAGAAGGTAGCTATATAGGTTGTGTTATCTTATAATGACGGTTATTCCTCCACAGTAACTACCACTATAATTATAAACTTGCACACTCAAGAATCAACACCCACTTATTTATATATTTACAAAGGATTTTGAACAAGCTCAGTGCATCAACAGCTTACTACTCACCATCCTCAAAGTAGTTTTATATTCAGTATGAGCATGTAGTGTTATAACATCATAAGTACTTTAGATTTACAAAATCAAGCAATATACATAGTGAGCTATGTATGTTACAGTTATCATAACGGAAGCCTCCAGAAAGAGTTGAGATTAGTATTAAAACGAACTAGTATTTCATTTCTCAATGAGGGCAAGAAATAATTACATTCATCTTTCAATGTGAAATCGCCAGTAGTTAACAATTTGTGGTAAGAGAATGTCTTTGATACTTTGTCCATGTGATCTTCCCAATCCAAACTAACACCGTTCTCATCACGCAGTCGTTCCCTAGTTGCTATATACAGTAATATCAGGTTAGGTGAATTGCTAATAAGAGTAGTGATAGCACTGGTAGTGATTGACCTTACAAACAATACAACTTGTTCCAGTTCACCATGAGCAGACAACACGTGTGCAGATGGAGTAGAAAGATGAAAGCACCATGATGATTCTAAACACAGTTGCTGTAAACGACAACTGCTTGACGAAGGGAGAATAACATTTACTTCACTAAGAAGATCTGTCCTGTAGAAAAATATTTCAACCGATGACAGTTGGTAATTGTATACTCCAATGCAGCAGCGCACTGTACATGGGATAGTCTGACATACACAAGGGACGGGAAGTGGCAAAAGAATAAATCATTTACGTTAGGACATTCATTGCAACGATGACAAGTTTGTACATGCATTATTTCCAATGCTTTCAAACTATCACAACTTTTCAGCATACTGATGAGTTTTTGCCTATCAGCACCATCACAGTTACTACTTCGTATTAGCATACACAAATCAATGGCAAGATGAGTAAGCTTCTTAATACTGGACAATAATTCCCATAAAAGTAAATAAGACTCAATCAATGACACTGGTATTCCTACCAAATTTAGTCCTTGAAGATTTTGACATTTGTCAACAATGGCACGTAATCCTTGCAAGCTTCGAAGACATTTGCCAGCATCCATTAAATCTAGTTGTTCAAGGTTTGGACATGCAATAGCAAGTTGTTCCAAATGACCAGGATAAACATTCACACGAAAGAAATCGACATTGGAGACAGAATCAAAGTTACTAATACAGTGTAAGTGTTCCACTTTTGCTGCATACAAATCATTGTATTTGGGACTCACACTAAGCCTGACCTTATCACAATGATCATAATCACTTAAATAAAATATGTCATAATTTAAACCCAATATGCCATGATCACTGAGTTTAATAAGAGGAGGTTTTGCTGCTGGACCAAACTGAAATTTCCTTAGTGGTACGGAAGGATGAATATTCAATGGTAGTCTTTCAAATATATTTCATATGATGCTTTTTTGTAATTTGATGCTGACCACTGAGGAGATTCTAATGTGTGACTACTTGAGTCGATATAGTCTACATACATGAAAATATTACTGATTGATGGTAATGCATGACCTTCCTTGAGTAATTCTTCAAAGGCCATTAAAACACTGCGGGTTGGCATACAAAGATGCAGCTGATCAATATGATGATGACCTGACTGATCTATTCTCAAAACCAACTTCTTTATACCAGTCGCAGCAACTTTCAATAACCGTTCTATATCTTTATGATGATTCCAAGGAAGCTGCTCACATTTTATGTCACTGGTAAACACATCCAGCTGCTCCAGGTGTGTCATTGTGTGTAGAATTTCCTCCAGATGATCCAGGTTAAGTTGGGTGTTTCTAGACAAACTCACATGTGTCACTTTTGTGCAACAGCGTGCCATCTCCAACACATTTGTTGGTGTCACGTGGGCAGGAAAGAATATTTGTCTCACATGTTCACCTTGTGCTCTTAATATCTTGCTGACGCTATACACGTGTCGAGATTCAAAATCTGGCCAAACGAATTTCTTCCATAATTTATCAGAAATACGCGGTCATGTTTTTGTATGCATGCTCTATTGGAGTGTTTACATGTATTTTGTGTATTTCAAGTCAAGGAATATTATAAATCCGTATGTACTTGTGTACCCAGCATACTAGTAGTACACATACTTAGTGCACCCCAGTGTACTAGTGACTTGAGTAGTACATATATACCTATAGTGTACCCCAGTGTACTTAATGTACAACTGCATGAGTGTACCGGTCTGGCCACGTGAGACTAGAGTGTACCCAATGTACCAGTGTACATGCCGCAGTGCATAGTTCTATTATAAAATAAATATTTTTAACACTGCACAACAGCAATGCATACACATTCCCAATTAGCTATTATATTTTAGTTTTGCGTTCTAAAAGAGTCTGTCATTGGTTGATAGGCCATTCTAGCACTAGGGGGCCTTGATCTTGGTCGTTTTGTCTCTGTTTTCATTTGATCATCATCTGCAAGAGGAGGCGGTATGCGTCCCATGTTGTAAAGTTCCAGTAAACATCCAAAGTGTATTTGAGTCATCAGTAACAGCTCACCACTCACTAACAAATGTAACAGACGTAGCTAGCTATACAGTAATAAACTTACTTATGAGTAGATGTAACCATTGCTTGAAGTAACGGTTAGACATCGGACATTTTCTGATCAAAATTGACATTTGTCTGAATATTGGTTTTGGCCGGACAAAATGTCCAAGCGGAAAATTGTTTAGAACTACTTCAAAAACCACTCATTCCTTATACTTTTAGCTACTTACTGTCAAAGTTAAGGAATCATCAATCCTCAACACATTTTAATACTTGAACATGTCAATGCTAACTGGTTTCAAAATGTTTAACAAAATACATAGCAACTAAATGTCTGATCAAAATCACTTTTGTTTGGACCATGTGTCTTAGCATATTAAGCTTCAAAGTTTAATTTGCAATATTGTATGCTAGGCAAGTACAAGTTATGCCCATGCAGTACTTCTCTGCTGCTTGCTAGTAATAACATTTGTTTCGTGATATGCTAAACAAAAACACCTTGGGTGTAAAAACAGTGCGAAGCCAATTAGAAGCAGCATTGCAAATAGGTATGTGCGACCAAAAACTTTGATATCAGTTGAGGCCAAGAAGTTACTTATCGAAAATCTTTTTAACTACTTGAATGACATACAATAGTTTATAGCATATTTTCACAACTATGATTGGCTTTGTCACTTGGCCACTTTTTCACACCATCATTATTAATAAAGGTGGCCAAGTGACAAAGCCAATCAGCAGTATTCATGGTCCATTGCATTGATAGTATTAGCTATAGTGATTTATTAAGTCATTTGCGCATACGAGGTCTGGGTGGCAAAATAACAGGCATTAGACTATGGTATGCATAATATGCTTTGATGTTTAGCACTAATTAGGTTTTTAAAATGTGATAGATACTTGAAGCAAGGTCATTAAAATGTTTACGCAGTTTTCATTGGCACTTTACTTTAGTTTGCCTATTCTATGGCCAAAGACAAGTCAATCTATAATGATATGAATACATGGTTAACCATATAGCTACTAAATTGATTATTGTTTGAATCGGTTGATTCTATATTGTTTTAGCAACCATCAGAATCACCTCAGACTACAACTGTACGACCTGAATGCTAGCGAGCCATAGACTAAATTGGTTATCGTTTGTATCACTTGGTTCTACGTTGTTCTAGAAACCTTCGGAATGTTACATAACATTCCTCAGGTTTCTAAAACGACACAGAACCTCGGATTCAAACAATAACCTACACTTTGTATGGCAATGAGAGGAGTTTGCCTAACTATATTCTTCACTAACAATCACATGTGATAATTATTTAACAACCACCTGTGATTATATTAGACTCTTTCATACTTACGTATTGAATGGTAGCTAAATATACTTTCAAATATAGCTAATAGCCTATTGATTTTTCCACCCAGAGTTCAATTGAATAGCTAAAATATCGTATAGCATAAAACTTTGATGGGCTAAAATTTTGATGAATTATCAAAATTTTACATTAATTTTGATGAAAGTTGTTTCAAGCCTCAATTTCTATTTAATGTACCAGTATAGCATGCCATGTTCTGTAGGATTTCTTTAAAATTTGACAGAAAATATTTTGACAAATGGACAAATTTTTGTCAGAATTTTAACTGCCAAAATTTTATAGTTATATGGTATTCTATTCATGCAGTCACTCCATGTTCAGGTTTGGTTCATTGTTGTGGCTAACTTACGTAATTGACTAAAATTAACATAGATTACCATCCACAAAACAGTAACCTTATAAGGTTAGGGTCCAGTATATATACACTCCCTATAAATGAGCTAGGGACATAATTTGATCACATTTTTCCCATTAAGAAATTGGGTCGGTTGGTCGGTAAAACTAGAACATGTAGCCTTGTAGCTAAGCTGTACAAAGGCACTTCAGAAAAGATATTTTTCTTCCAAATGTATCTGTCAACCCACTCGCAGCACAAAATTGTGCACAAATATAAAACAACAGTTGCTCCAGTTTTGACTACAACAGAAAGCCACGCACTTGTCACCAGATATCACATGATTTTCACCACGTGACTTTGTTAAAAGTCAATCAGTCAACAACTTTTCAAATATGTATGGCCTAGCTTTAACTATAGGGCTGTTAAACCCTAACCCTGAGATTATTGCACAGCTGAGACAGCTCTACCTTTAACTGACCTCTTTTGTTATATGAATGGTGTTCCCCTTGCAGGAGTCTTTGAAAAAAGTTCACCATGGCTCCCGACAGCAACAATTTCTCGGGTAGCGGTAACATTTCAAAGTAGTCAAAGTCAACAGCAAAAGGATTCGGAGGCACCGGTACTGTGCACACCCTGACCAGCTCGGCAACGATATCCCATATTTTCACATCTATATATAATATAATTTATATATAGTGCATAAAAGAATGTTAACTTATAACCTTCGAAGTTTGTCTACAACCTTCAAAGCTTCAACAAATGTTTTTACAACTTATTACAAATTGCTTTCTTCTATACTAAAGCCATAAGCTACACACATAATAGTCTAGTGTAGCTAAAAAATAATTATGAATTCGCCTTTAAGGGACAAACACTACACAAATTACTATAGTGAAGTATAAATATTTCGAATGTTGCATTTAACATTCGAAGGTAGGAACCTTCGCCTTCGAAGGTTTGTTCGAATCCAGTACATTTGTTTATGCTCTACTGTTTACACGATATGAGTGCTATACCTTCATCTTGCCATTTTGATGTTGATTTCAACTGTAAAGGATAATCCTTTTCTACAGAGCTCCTGTCACTGATACCAATTAATCTCTTATGGTTGGAGCGAACCTGTACAGGTGGAGAGAGCTATCATGCTAGTGCTGCATGACATATCGTGACACAGAAATTTATATTGATTGATGATATATGCAATCAATGCATAAATTTTTAATGTCGTGGCCTAGAGTATCAGAAAAGTTAGTTATCTGATTTGTAAACACTCCACCCTTGGATTGCATCTGTATATAAATCAGATACAGATCTCATGGATGTATTATAACTATTATGTAAACTACTATGTTTAATGATTGCATTAATAGAGTGTTTTGTACTAATTCTTGCCCAGGAGGACAAATCCCCAAATATGCATATATACAGCAACTTCATTTGTTTGCTGTGTACAGTTATGAATGCCTCATGACTCCACACCCACCCCACAATTATTATTGTACTGCTGACTTACCCAAACGTAGGGATGGTTATACCGGCCATATGCAGCAATCAGAAACATAGTACTGTTCTCATCCTGAATGTACATAACATGTCATTTTACAATTGTAAAACTGTATACCTATATGCTATACATAGCCATATTGCTATATATAGCATTACTGTATACAGCTAAATATAGCATAACTAAGAATAGTCATATTTTGTACACAAGTTCCTACCTGTAATTATTACTTACTTTACAACAGTTACATTTGTAATGTTACATATAATTATAAAATAACTGAAATTGAAGTTGTGTTTGTATAAAATGTATGTTCTATTAGAGTATTTGTAATAATTTTCAAGACAAAAATATCTGATGAACTTATAACACTTCAAAGAGCAACGGGAGATTTTTCTTAAATGTGGCAAGTCTTAAGGAATAATATCATTAATATATATGTGACCCAGCCAGCATGAGCCTATGTACACAAAATACACCTATTAATATTACGGTGTGTATCTCCTATACTGTTGAAATCTACAAGCAGCATGAGATCATGTGATTCCCTATCAAAAGCTGCACAAATGGTATAGATTTCATTAGACTCCCATGATTACTTACAAAGTTATTTAAGTTTAAAATCCAAAAATGTGGTCAAATTTTATGTGCACGTAAGCACTGCCAGGTCACATATATTGTTATTGGCTGTCAACTAACCGTGATCATGAGATCTCCTTCACTAGGACTGGCTGGAGGCAGTCCAACATTAATCCCACCATACCCACTCAATCTATAGGCACCAACAACTACAATATGACCCAATATAATAGAATCACTTCCTTACTTTCTTTGAAGCTTTTGACTGAGCATAAAAGAATCGCTACACAGTAAACCAAATGTTTAAGTACATGAGAGCAAAATGTATTGTTCTTACGGGTCCCGTGGGAGAGAACCTTTCAAGTTTTGTTGAGTGAATGACGAAGCAGGTGAGTTGAATGCAGATAATAAAATGGGTACCTGCAAGTAAATAATACGAAATTTTCTATTCCATATATGTATAGGTATTAGATCATTAAAATCCATGACTGAGTTGTATATGCAAACAGATTGATTTTATACAAAACATTCTGCTTGAGAGGATTTTGTATAATTATGTTGATATCTAAATCACATACACAAATATGTATGGTTGAAAATTTAAACACTCATCACAGTGGTTCTACATTTCCCTATGGTTTGATATACTATCAATGATTACACAACATTTATTGATATTACTAAATGACAAGAGCTTTACTCACTGTGGGCTCGTTGACAATGCTGCATATCATCTCTTCCTTTCCTCTGATATGCATGGCAAAGAATCTAAACCCCTGCAAGTGAAAAATATGGCGTACCGAGGGCGTGGTGTACGACTACGCGTCGTGGGCTGACATTTACCTTAATGCAACTCATCTTCAAGAGGTCATTTTGAAAACTCTGCAGCTTCTTTTTGTCCTGCAAAAATGTTACATCGTAGCGCAATCAGCATATAAATGTAATATCCTAACTTACAGCCATTGCAAGCGCTTTTCTTAATAATGCGCACTTGATGCGTTAAAATTTATTCCCACAAGCGATTCATTTAAAACCAATGGGGGGCGTTGGCTACCCTGGTAGCTAAGCGGCTGTTTACAATGTCCACGCGCTCCATACATGACAGCAACATACTAAACATTCTACAAAGAAGTGCAAGAAATGGGTAAGATGTCCTGTTCCATTGTATAACAATTCACATCACAAATTCTGGTTGGGACTTATACGAACATTTTACCACCTTATAGAAGTCTATTAGCCTCGTGTGAGCCTGAAGTAGAAGAGGTATAGTATAGTAACTGTTTTACAGTATATATATACTATTGCTTAACTGTTTAATACATAGTTAATGAAACAAATTGATATTCTAATAAGCGACCAGCAAAAAGAGTATTTGGAAAGAGAGCAATTGTTAAGGACACAGTTACAGCGTCAGGAGAGAGAACTGTCTACCATGAGAGTAACAGTGCAGGAGAAAAATGCAGAGGTTTGAATTGTGAAACAGTTTATAAACATCACCTAGCCTACGAATGTTTCTCATAGTTGGAGAAAACGAAACTTCAAGGTAACGGAACTACTAAACACCAAGTAGCATTCTATGAGGCTCAAGTATCCAAGCTCCGAGCTGAGGTAAGCTAGTATAAATCATACATGCAGTAATATTACATCTCTGTGTGTGTGCATGTACAAGTGATACCGTATAGCCGGAAAGTTTGACAAAATTTGGCGAATTGTTTGTAGTTTGCCAAACTAAACCATCCAATTTTTCTTAATTTTTACCTTATGGCTGAATCTATCCATTCGCCGAACTTTTCCTCACCAAATGCTCATAACAGTGAATTCGCCAAACTTTCCTGATATAATGTGACCGGGCCTGCGAAAATCAACCATGTGAGGTAGTGCAAATTACACCTAGTTAGATATTCATGAATATCTTCAGTTCTATAAGGAGTATTTTTATTCTATAAGCTTTAAAAGATCCCCCATTAAATTCTGCATTTGTGGTAAAACATTTAGCTTGTTAGTATAAATAGAGCATAAGTTATGGTAAGATATATTTGAAAAAACTGGGCGATTTTTGTGCGACTATATATGGTTGATTTTCGCAGACCCGGTCACATATGGTATGTATTGAATTATCAGGTGCAGAAGATTAGTCAGAGCTACGAGAAACTGAGAGCTAAAAAACAACAGGGCGATCGCCAAGCTGATGTCAACTTGAAAAATGTCTGCTCGTATATATTATTTGCTCACAATAAAAATAACCTGGTAATCATTATACTATTAGCAACTACAAGACCTTCAAGATAAAGCGCAAAAGATAGTTGAATTGAAGACACGTATCAAAGTTTGTTTATATATATACTGATACCAGTGTTTATACAATTCAGTTTAATTATTACCATTTTTAGGGACTAGAAGCCGAAAGTGATAAGTTTAAGAAGGAAGCAAAAAGTTTATCCAGTCAGGTTAAGCAATTGAATATAGAGAATACTTCACTTAGAGACCAACACTCTTCAATGGAGGTAGATCTCTGTGATTGCTTGCTATTCATACAGCTGTGGTCCACATGCAGCAACAGCTGAAGTTTTGTCGATCACACTTGAACGAGAGAAGCGCTCTAAATAGTACCCTTGAAGAAGACCGTTTTGCCAAAGCAAGATATCTTGAAGCTGAGGTAACCTTTGTACTAGAAAACATCCTAATAGAATGCACAGCAATAGTACTGCTCTTATCTTATTATATTTAGTTGAAGCATAATCAAGAGCTGATTGATTCTAAAGATGCTACCATTAGGAGGTGTGTGGCTTTATTTAGAATAACATTTATTCATATTGTATGTAGCTTAGTAAGAGATAAAGATGATGCCTTGGCTCGAGCTCATTCTAACCTGGCTGAGGTTGAAACTTTACAAGATAAAATAGTATCTTATAGGGAGAATATGCAGGTATGTAATGTAGTGTAGTGTAGTATGGCCCTTGTTGCTAATTCATTATAATATTATGGATTGTTACTAGTAGTGTGTGTGTGTGTGTGTGTGTGTGTGTGTGTGTGTGTGTGTGTGTGTGTGTGTGTGTGTGTGTGTGTGTGTGTGTGTGTGTGTGTGTGTGTGTGTGTGTGTGTGTGTGTGTGTGTGTGTGTGTGTGTGTGTGTGTGTGTGTGTGTGTGTGTGTGTGTGTGTGTGTGTGTGTGTGTGTGTGTGTGTGTGTGTGTGTGTGTGTGTGTGTGTGTGTGTGTGTGTGTGTGTGTGTGTGTGTGTGTGTGTGTGTGTGTGTGTGTGTGTGTGTGTGTGTGTGTGTGTGTGTGTGTGTGTGTGTGTGTGTGTGTGTGTGTGTGTGTGTGTGTGTGTGTGTGTGTGTGTGTGTGTGTGTGTGTGTGTGTGTGTGTGTGTGTGTGTGTGTGTGTGTGTGTGTGTGTGTGTGTGTGTGTGTGTGTGTGTGTGTGTGTGTGTGTGTGTGTGTGTGTGTGTGTGTGTGTGTGTGTGTGTGTGTGTGTGTGTGTGTGTGTGTGTGTGTGTGTGTGTGTGTGTGTGTGTGTGTGTGTGTGTGTGTATGTGTGTGTGTGAAATTTATGTTTGAAGAAGTAATGAATTATACATTTTCATCAGAAACTTGAAACAAAATGCTCAGAACTGAAAACACAACTCAGAAGAGCCGAAGAAAAAACCAAGGTGACTAGAATTTCATTCAAGCAACATCTGTCATGCTGTGTTAATGTTTAGTTAGTGGAGTTAGAAGCCAACAGTAGCTCAAGAAAGCTTAAATCACTTGAGAACTCATTAAAAAACAAAGAGGATTTGATTAAGTGTGTTGTTATTTTAATTCCCTGTGTGTTCACATGCAGAATTTCCTTGTGTGGTACACACACACTACACACACATAATATATGTGCACACACACACACACACACACACACACACACACACACACACACACACACACACACACACACACACACACACACACACACACACACACACACACACACACACACACACACACACACACACACACACACACACACACACTGCACCTACACATACACATATATAACATTGTACATAGGTCTATTGAGCAACATAATCAACTGTTGGAGTCATCCACTGTTGCTGCCTTGAAGTCAGAAATAGCTCAACTTGAGGAAAGAACAAAGAGAGAGGTCAAACAACAAGAACTACAGCAAGATGAGCTAGCCAAGCTCAGAGGAAGGTATTATAGTAGAGACATTCTGTCAATATTTATAACTACTATTGCATAATCCAGTGACAATAACAATATAGTACTTTATTATATTGCATATAAAGAAAAACAGAAGTAAAGAAATTAACTGTAAAATTTTTTCTTACAGTTAGAGACCTTACAGTGACCATCACAATATCAAATTTTCACAAGAATGTGTAATTTTAAAAAAACAACTGCATGAAACTATTAGACTATTGGAACAGACCAGAGTACATAGGCTGTGTACAACTAGTATAGATCTTAATGGATTTACCAGTACCCAAATAGCTATAAGCTTCAATCACATTTTGGAACACAACCAGTCCCTTATATCTGTAGGTGTTCATTTCTGGAGGATGAATCAAAGAATTTCAGATCTTCTTATTCTAAACAGGTTAGCCGGTAGGAGGAACGCAGTAGTGTAGCATTTTATGTGTCCATTTTATCCAGTTATCAGAGCTGAAGTTTGACCATGAAGAAACCGTTGAGAAACACAAGAGGGACATGATGAAACTGAAGTCGGAATGTGGTGAAAAGTTATCGCACATAAAGGAGACAACCTCTCAGGAAATAGCATTGTTACAGGAAGAACTTAGACAGCAGCAGTTGATCATTAATGAAAAGTTTGTGCTGCAAATGCAGAAATTTTCAAGGGATGCAGATTTTGCTGTAAGCTTTGCTGAGGGCTAAATTTTAATCCTCAAAGAAGCAGTGGCGTAAGGAAACAATATTCAAATTGATGATCAGCAAACTGCAAAACTCCTTTCAGATTTGCCTTCTGCGAAATATAAGTCCCTCGAAAATTTCTGCATATACGGTATTTCCATAATGTATTGATCATGTGTGTAGAGATTTAGCACTGCGGTCATTACAAGATCAGGAAAGACACTTGGAGCAACAGTTAAGAGAAAATATACACACCTTGGATAAATCACATTCTCAACTGACTGTACGTGTGTGTATGTGTATAGTCTGTGTGTGTTTGTGTGTTTGTTTGTGTGTGTGTGTGTATCTGTTTTTCTGTCTTTCTGTCTGCATGTGTGTATGTGTTATTTATGTGTGTGTGAGTGTATGTATACAGTATATGGAGTGTGTGCACGTATGTGTGTGAAGCTGGTATGTTACATACATGTACAATATCTACCAAGTAACTATGTACAACACAATGTTACAGATGGCTAACGCTCACATTGCTACACTCGAGAGGGAGAACACCTCACTACGCACATCACAACTCTCCTGTTCATCACCTCAACCAGCCGAGGTAACAAAACACACCGTACAGTGGGAAAGTCTTTGGCACAGTAAAAGTTTGGCAAATATGGCAAATTCACCAAACTAAATTATTACTCTACTTTCGAGCTGGATCTATCCATTCGGCCCAACTTTTCCTCACTAAATGTTTTGTAATAGTAAATTTGTCAGGGTGGATCTATACATTTGCCAAACTTTTCCTTACCAATCTATACAGTAGTTATTACTGTCACTACAGGTCTCTACTACTCCACATCACCGTACCACTGTATCACCTACCTCACTGTCTATGGCTAGTCTGCAATCTGATACCAGCCTACCACAGAGTAAGGGGCAGTAGTTCTTATACATAGTCAACGCAAATTCTAATCAGTATTTAAAACATATTGATTTGTTACACAATGCATTGTGGGTTAGAGTTTACTGCATTCCTATGGGAAGTTGAAACACACTTTGGAAGTGCTACATGAGATATGTAGAAAGCTTTGCTCTGGGATGTGAGAAATTGTTACATTAGAATTTGTGAACATAAGAACTGCGTAACCAAATTTAGAACATTTAACTTTACAATTCTGTAGTCTTAAAACAGAACTACATTATAGTTATATTTGTACACAAAGGTGGCAAAATATTCTAAAGTGGAGATTCCATTGCAGGCACAAAGCATGCTTTGTGCCCAAATTACCCTTGATGATAATCCCCTATTCAAATAGCTGTGAGGTTAATGTTAAACAATATTCATGTGATTATTGTTTGTTTTCAATTGTCATTGTTTAATAACACAATCAGGAAATCAAAGGAAATCAATGTAAATCCCTTTATCAATGTGAAAATAACCATGCCATTGCTTCATTTCATGTCAAATTTATAGCTAGTTAAGAGTAGCCGGTAATATAATATCCATCCCTTTGGATGGGATGCACACAAACGTAACAGTGCTTATGATAAGGGTCGAAAATTTTGTCTGGACATTTGTTTTCCTATTATACACTCAATTGACTTCCCCATTGATAATGCATAGTAAATAGTTTGGTCAGTTAAATGCCAAAGTTGGCCAGAAAATGTCTGATGACTGGCCATTATCATTATTTTTAAGGATTGACTAGGGAGTAGTTCTGTTGTAAAATCATTGTAGTTGGTTGATACAATAGAGGCCATCGTGTAACTGGTATAGCAGTACATTTTTAGTGGTTGGAATATTGTTATTTTCAAATCAAAAGCTTGCAGTCAAAATAGCCAATGATATTGAAGTTTTAACTGACACGCTAAATTTCAACTTACAAGTGTGGCATTGTCTCTGAATAAATACGTATACAGAGACAGTACGATTATGGATCTTTGAAGCTACAAGTTTTATTTACTATAGCAACCATAGTAATGAAGGTTTGATATAGCAAACACTTGTTGAGAATTACTTGATTGGAAAATGTTCAAAGTTTCTACCATTCATCCCAATAGTAACTATTTACAAATTATATATGAGTGTGCACACATTAGATTATTTATATGTGAGTCAATAGTGTAAGGTCAAAACTATGTGAAGGTTGATACGTGTATCAAGTTATATCATAACTAAACTCATGTACATACATATACATATAGCTAGCCTAAACAAATGTTTTATGTAGTTTAATGAACTGTCGGTCATTTTTCTTGTTACTGTAGATTCTATAATAGGCCAGTTCATGGAGGATGTAGACAAGATGTTGGCCAGCCCTTCACTTCATACAGACAATGAACTGCACACCCAAATTCCTTCTGTACTATCATCATCATCTTCGCATCATCGAAACAGTCTGGACACAGACCAATGCCTGCATAAGATTGATACTATTTTAACCAAGTATTTTGATCAAGTAACAGATTTATCTAAACGCATGTTAGACCCAAATGTATCCACCTCATCTTCATAATGATTTTTAATCAAATTTTTATAACAATATTACTGTCTATTTACAATATAAAGTGCATGCTTTTACAAGAAGTTTTTAGCTAAGCTTTAACCATCTAGCTAATCTGTGTAAATGTGTATGCCTTTGGGAATCGGGTCGAGAGTACTAAAAATGCTGGACCATGGAGAGTATGTGGAATCGCTTGGCTCTTGGCGTATGGCTTCGGCGTCCAACTTGTTAATCACGTTGATGTACTTCTGTGGATCAGCAATTCGCCGGATGAGGCTGTGGTTTGTATTAACACTGAGGTGAGGGACGTCAGTGAAGTTGTATGTTACCAAATCAAGGTACATCAATACGTCCACACCGGCTGTAACTTCCAATACTTTATTATTTAGATCAGTTTGAACTAAGAATATCTTCTTTTCTATAAGCCTCTCATACTGAATGGTGTCTCGATGTTTTTCAAAATCCACTACAATATTTTCAGCACTTTCATATTTTAGTGGCACTACTCGTTTCTGGTTTATTGGTCTCACAATAGTTCTTCCCGAGCTAGTGCTGTTAGCAAATATTAATTTATCGCCAGGGATCAGTTTTGTCATGACATATTGATTATTGCTTACCAGGTTGCTTTGTCTGTACTCAGTGATGTTGTGTCTACCTTTGTACCATGTCATATCGGTTTTGACTAATTCTACAAACCCAATCAGTGTGAGTTCTTCTCGGCATTCGTTATCTTTTACGGTCATCCTCAGTGATGCAGTGAACAACAGATTGTAGAAGTTTATCTTGACTTGCTTCTCACCACTTGGCTCTTGCTTAGGTGTTTTGTGTTCAATTGCCACCTGGAATTGACTCCATCTGGGTCTACTGTTGCTGTCATGGATGGCGTACTCCCGAATGCTAAATTTGTTGTAGTATGACCTTGCCATCGTGTCTGTGTCATCATGAGCTTGTTGCAACCTCACACCCTTTACAGGGTATTGTACAACGTATACATAAGGCCTGCATGCCTTTCTGGCTTGCCTCCTTGGCAAGCGTTTGACATTGGATAAGGAGATCTCTTCTGGTGTATTAGAATCTCTCATTGTATGCCCAGTTTTTGCTGAGACCAGGGCCATCAAAGCAAGGAACGGTAGCAACAACAAAATCTTCATAATCTTGAAAGGCTGAGTTGATTGAAGCTTTACCAAATGGCTTGACTGGTTTTTACAAGCAGTCGCAGCTTTTTATACTGTTGCCGTCATATCAATGCGATTCCCTCTCATTCATTTAATAGCTGATGGCGGGTAATTTTTTACTCATTTTTGCATTGCTTCTATAATTGTCACATTTTCTAATAGTTCCAATATCTATACCTCACAAGAATAGCATAGGTATTACACAACTCAGTGTGAAGTATAACAAAAACGTAGTTTGTTTGCACATTTAAAGGCATACAAGTATTGTTACATGCATACACATTCCAGTGAAATTACAAATTTCAATTGTTCCCTGTACAACCACTTTATTATATACACATTCCAGTGAAATTACAAATTTCAATTGTTCCCTGTACAACCACTTTATTATACCTATTGACACATGTGGCCAATCCTAACTGTTGTTATTCACAGCACTGGCTATTTTATAATGTGTGATCATGGTTATTATATACGTACATTTTATAAAAACCCATTCTAGCTCTAAATATCCCTGCATGGTAACTATATATAGAAGTAAGAAACAAGGATTATAACACTACCTTTGTTAACCTGTAGAAGAATGTATATTTCTTTGATCTTAGAGATCCCTGCATGTTCTTTTTATTTAAATATTCATCTAAGTCCATGCATCACTTGTGTATCATAATGTATTATAGTATAGCTTCCCTTATCGGCATTTAAATACTATTTTCAATTCTACATGTTAAAAATTTTTATACCTATGGGAGATACTTTGTATAAAGCTAATTATCCAAACCAAAGAATGTCTAGTGTGTAGTACATATTTTGGCGTGGTATCTAATTGTGTTGTATTTATGTATTAACATTGTATGGAAACAGCTACAAAAACCGACTCCCTTGCATCGCTCTATATATATAGCTATATACATAGGTAGCTCAGTATAGCCATATTCCATGCAAGGTAGCTATGTGTACATATTTTACATATAATTATACTATATGCTTAAGCTATATATAAACATGGGTAGATAGGTATAGAAATCACAGGGGCAATTTATTAAGTAACTTTCAGTTCAATTCCTCTTCCCACACTCCTGCCACCCATAGGGAACTTTATATTATAAGTCAGGTGCTGTTACCCTGGATGGCCCTTAGGAGTTACATGATACGTAAAAGCAGAGAGCTATAGCTAACTGTTGAGTATAAGGACATGTGTACATATAGCTATATAGCAATATCCCATAAACTAGCTATATAGCAATAACCCATAAACTAGCTATATAGCAATATCCCATAAACTAGCTATATAGCAATAACCCATAAACTAGCTATATAGCAATATCCCATAAACTAGCTATGCATGTGTGTGGCTGCATGTACCAAATAAATTATAGCTTCATAAAATTTAATGTAGCTATAGGTCATAGCTACTGCATTACAGAAACCTCATCATGCATGCATACCACTGACACTGAGCAAACACATGTATAGCTACACACATAGGTATATGTATAAACCAAGAACTCTTGGTAAAACTACCACAGTATATATACATATAGTAGCTATATAGCTTCATGCATAACAGAGATGATGATCAAGTATAGTTAACTTTATCATGTACACCATGAATGCATATTGTGTACTATATATATATATCAGTGATGCATGTGGTTATCGCTACCGTACATAGTAGTTATGTATAGGCATTGAATACATAAAAATTATATGATCTCCCCTACAAGCTATGCAGCTTTAGCTATAGCTAGACATGATCCCCCATTATATAGCTACTTTACACATCATATAACTACTCTATATATAGCACATCAACTAGCTATATTGCTGCATTACATAATTATAAACTTATATTGTTTTGGTGCGTGTTGTGTTTTTCTGTTATTCTTATTTTATTTTGCTTTGTATTCTGTGTTAATAATAATAACAAACCTTAACTGCATGTACTTTACATCATAATTATTATATATTACATAATTATATATTACATAATTATATATTACATATTATAGCTATATATATTGTACACTTATTTATGTAACTACAGCTAGCTATATATAGCTATATAGTGAGTTTCCATGTAAGGTGCTACTCTGTGAGGATGTGTATGCTTTTTGGAAGGGGATTGAGTGTAGTGTCTCCTACAGAATTGGGAAAACGTTCTTCCTCTGATAAACTTCTGTCATGAGTACTTTCAGTGCCTTTTCTGTGCAACTTGGTTATCACGCCGGCATACTTTTCTGGGTTAGATATTTGCTGAATCAGGCCGTGACTTTTGGTGAGATTGAGCTGAGGAATATTAGTAACACCAATTGTTTCGTAGTTAACATACATCATCACATCAACACCAGCTAAAACTTTTGTCACTTCATTCAGCAAGTTGGTTTGCACAAGAAAGATCTTTTTCTCTGTCAGTTTTTCATATTTTTCAGTGTCTGGGTATCTTGCATAGTTCACCTCAATACTTTCTGCACTCTCGTATTTTAGTGGTACAGTATAGTCGGCATCTAATGGTATAGCAATGGTTCTGGCCCATGTTGAGTCATTAGCAAACATGGTTATTTGCTGTGGGTTTGATTTGGTCATGACATATTGTAAATGATCATTTTTTGCTAGGTTTTTTTCTCTGTGTTGGCTTATACCGTTCCTACCCCTGTGCCATGTCACATCTGTTTTCACTAACTCCACAAAGCCGAGCAGTGACAGTTGAGAATTTTGACACTTACTGTCTTTCGCCCTCACCCTGAGTGATGCCGTGAACAGCAAATTGTAAAAGTGTATCTTTGCTTTCTTGTAGCTCAATTCTTGCACTGGTTTCTTGTATTCAATGCCAACCTGAAATTGACTCACCATAGCATTATTTTGGACAAATTTTTGTCTAATACTGAAATTATCGTAGTAGGATCTTGCGGTCTTGCTTGTTTCATCATTTGCCTGCTGAAACCTAATGCCATTTAGAGGGTAGGGGATCACATCGGCACTGCAGCTTCCTTTATAATTAGTTCTATGCGAGTTTCTTTTGATCTTGGACAAGAATGCTTTTGCTGAGACAGAAGAGTCCGGTGACTGATGGCTCCCTGCAGAAGTAAGAGCTACCAAGACTATGAGTAGTAATAAAGTTTTCATGATCGATGTCCTGACTAGTGACTAAGTTAGCTGAACTACTGCTGAAGAATAGCAGTTTTATAGTTGACTCTTTGTTGCATTACATCATTTGTAAGAGCCCCCTCTTAGTTCTAAAACAAAATGTTGACATAAGAGAGTTTGGTGGAGTTTTATTCAGTAATGTATATACTTGAATGACTACAATAAGCTATATAAACACAAAGTATTATTAACTATTACAGCAATGACATGGCATTTTTCAAAAAAAGCAGAACATGTGTACAATACATAAATATGTACATCCAGTGTCAAGTAAGAGATCGTCCATAGCATGCCACACATCTATAGCTACTTCTATAGATCTATATATGCATTAGCTTTAGCTGCATGTTGGTTTCAAAAAAACTTACTATTTTTAAATTCATAGCATCAGTCATGGTTGTATGTATGTATGTATGTATGTATGTACATCTACAATAATATTAGTGTGTGTAGCTGGCCATAGGCTGCAGGTTCAACTAACCATGACTTTGTTATAGTACATCAGTGTACATTTTTTGAAAAACAAATGAACAAATGCAATGTTAACTTCAAAAAATGATTAGTGTGTTACTTATGTATCAGAACAGCTATATGCTACTGTATAGTGTAACATAATATATCTGTGCATAAACCGCAAAACCACAGTGGGAAGTTTTGTGGGGAGACTCACCACATTCAAAATCAATAGCTGTGCACTGTCATTTTGTGTACATACCTATAATGCCCTGACAACGGACAGTTTCACCTTGCCTTTCACAGAGGACAACATTATATATAGTTGTCCACAGTTACAGGAGCAAATAACTAACTTCTTATATATCATGATCATGCATGCATATATATGCAGTATGGCTCTACATATTTGATTTATGATTTAAACTCTGTCAATTGGCTACAGCCATTCTTCCTTGACAGAGTGACTTAAGGACATGCATGTACGATATGATATACATGAATTCGAGGGATGTATGCTATACGAAGGCATGTTAAACATTAAGCAGGGCTTCTATTTTAGATGCACTTATTGCATATATGGAAGACATGTAGTTAGCTGAAACTTAAGCAATATTCTGATTATTGAAGTGTTTGCATTTTTGAATAATTCCACTGTACTACCACTTGTAACCGTGCAGTTGCATCTGTGTGTTTATAAAATTAATGAACAAGAATTATTATAATACATCATGTACTTTAACTATATGGCTAGCAGTTGTAGCTACATGCAAGTTCATGTGATTATTTGGCTGTATTGATAATGCGTTGTCCATTCAGTAGAGGGTTGAGGGTGATGGTACTAGGATTTTGAAAATTTTCTGTCCATGTTAACTTCCTGTCACGTAATATACGATTCCCCTTGTCATTCAGGATGCTGGTGTACTTCTTTGCATTGATAATCCATTGTATCACGCTGTGGTTTTTGTTAAGATGGAGGTGCACCAAGTCTGTAATATTATATGTCTGATAGTGCAGGTACATCATCACGTCTACGCCAGCGATGACTTCTACTACCTGACCTGAATGGTTGATCTGAACTAGAAAGATTTTCTTCTCAACCAATTTCTCATATTCCAGTAGATCAGGATGATCCTTGAAGTCTATGGAAAGATTCTCATGGCTTTCGTACTTCAGTGGAACTATTCGATTGTAGTTTACAGGATAAAGTAGGACGGCCTTATCATCAGCAAGTATGTAATTGGCACGTTGTGATGGTTTTGTCATGACGTACTGGAGATTGGCATCTTTCGCCAAGTTTCTTTCTCTGTGCTCCACTCCAGAACTTCTATTTTTGTACCAAGTTGTATCTGTCTTGATCAACTCCACAAACCCAAGATATGACTTTGGATAACTCTGACATGTTTGGCTTTTCCTTTGTACAAAAAGTGAAGAAGTAAATAGTAAATTATGCCAATTGACTGTCACTTTTCTGTCACCGGTTTGAACAACTTCTGGACTTTTATACTCAACGGAGAGTTGAAACTTGCTTATGCCACGTCCCCTAGACATTGTAGTGTTAAAATTTTCATAGTAGGATCTTGCAGCATCACTTGTGCTGTCATTGACCAACTCAAGCCCCGCCCATTTAAGAGGAGACCATGAAACATCACTGCAGTATTCTCCAGTCTCTCTGCGGGACTTGGTAGACATCTTGAACTGAGCTCCAGGTGAAACAGGCGGATCCACTGAGCATACACCCAAACCAACCAGGGCTGCTGTACAAGCAAGCAACAGATTTCTCATCTTTCTGAACGTTTAGCCACACACTTTGTGAAAACTCAAACTGAACTGTTAACTTAAACTGGACGTCTACATTTATACACGAGTTCCTTCACACTAGTTATTCATAAATTCCATTTACCTGTGAGGGTATCCCTTTCAGATAAGCACCGCACTCATCACTGTTGACTAACTACCTACAATTATTGCAAAACAAATTTACTTTAGGTAAATTTAAAAGTCATACAACATCAGTTTCTACTAAGTCTTTTAATAATTGGTTTTTTTCTCTAGTCAAATCTTCAGTCATCTGTTTATTCCTGGCCACCGCTTCCTGGAACAACCCCAACAGTGGAGCACAAAGGATCTCCAACATTTTACTCAATGATTGGGTGTACACTATAAATGGCATGTGTAGGTAAACTGGCTATAGAGCAATGCGCTCCTTCAATGGGTTACCTGAACTGTTGTACATTTGTGTGACCACGTCTGAACATTCACTAACAAAAAACAATGAAATACGCTCTACATTCATACATAACTTTAGACTGTTTATGCATAAATATACACACAATTGATATCATCTACCTGATACAGTAAAACTCTATGCTAAATAGATATATTTTGGAGAGTCATTTTTAGTTCAAGATTTTTATACAGAGTTTTTTGTCCCTTCTAAAGATACAATGTATTAGCAACACTCTACTCGGATAGCAAGCCTCAACTTTAATAGGGAGATCATTGTATTATGGACTCAGGTCCTTTACAAAATGGCATATTGATCTTTAGTATATACAAATGTGTATCATTTATCATCAAGAGACCTTGGGTTAGTGCTGGTGTAGGCCTCTTCTTCCTCTTGAAACAACACAACTGGTATTTGTACTAACGCTTCCAAGCAGACGGAGCTAATATGACTTAGTGGTGTCTGTACAATGCTCAGGGGTAGTTCAACTCTCTCATACCTTTGACAAAGAACAGTGTGTTACTGTGAAGAACATTATTTGTGATAACTCACTCAGGTGGTGAATGGCCGATTTGTAAGCTCTGAAAAGCAATCACTGGAAGCCTGCATTTCTGATGTGTATGATAAAAGATTGTGACTTATTTGTATTTCTGTGCATGTGTGTGTGTGTGTGTGTGTGTGTGTGTGTGTGTGTGTGCATGTTCTAGATATGATCTAAGATGTCATATCATGCATTATTGTGATGAAGCATTTGGAGTTTATAAATACCCAAGGGAAATATTAATGTTAGTTTTGCTAAACCTCCAGTCCGTATATAGTTAACATTCATCATAAATAATTAATAGAATGTGGTTAACTTGTATAAACTATGAAGAGAAAGTTTACACAGAAAAAGTTTTAATCTATTGATAGAAAATGTGACAATATTCTATGACATAATCACATCACTTCAGCCTCTGCAGTGAGATATTTGTAACACTCCGAGAAGTCCCAGGTATCTTCCAACTTGAAGGCTTATACAGCTAATATCTATGTGTGTATGTTATACAGGTATGCTGTATGATATTTTGGTGGCTTAAAAATTTAATTGACATGATAATAAATTTGAGTGCAAATTTTAATTGTTTACCAAGTGTTCATAATTATGTGCTGAAGATATACAAGGGTTTACAGAGATATGCAAGGGTTTGCAGATCTTGTTTATTGTGCTATGAAATAGATTTAACGATGGCAATAGTTATTATAGCGGGTTTGGTGAATTTATTTGTAAGGTGAATGGATAGATACACCATCCAGCCAAAAGTATAATAATTTGGATGATTATAGTTTGGATGGTGAATCACGCATGGCTTGCCAAAAATTGTCAAACATTTCCACTATACTGCTTTGTGTCTGTGTACGATTGTACGTATGTTCACCTCGCCTAGCAACACTCCCATGACTTCTTCCTTTTCAGCGGACAGTGCATGCGTCAAGCAGACCAGGTAGGCATCTGCACTCAGTTGTACCCTCAGCACTCCGCCAGCCATAAGATGAGATTCTGTCAACAAAATTGGACATCATTACATATAGTGTAAAGCAAAGCAAATTGCTATTTATGATAATAGGTATAACTCAGTTTTCAAAGGAGTGACCATGAATATTCTTTGAAAGAAAAACTTGTAATACAGTTGCTCCATATACTAGAAGCAAGGTAATGGTGTATCTAGTGTATTAGGTAAGTTTAAAAATAATTATTTCACTACAGAGAACGGTCAAGATTTCAGTTCATTCACATAATATAGAGGGTGTGTGTCCCTATTGGATATTCTTGTATTATGAGTGTACAAATTATCGAGCATTATACAGTGATCTTAAAGAATAAACAACTTAGGCCTATATGTTAAGTTGCATGAAACATTTTAACCAGGTAATATTTGTAGACATTCATATTTAATTCTAGAAAATGAGTTGCAAGTTATAAATTGCATTGTGGGTATCAGTAATGTACACTCAAAACAGCTGACGGTGATAATTATCCAAGAATTATCGATGAGAAATTGACACTCCCCTTCTTCTGTACACTGAGTATGTAGACATTCCAACATGCCCTGAAATCCTTGTTCTTATGCTGCGGATGCAAGTAACCATAGATACAGTCTATGGTGTATTATCTATGTTTAACGACGCATATATCTCACATACATACGCATTATACATTTAGAACGAGCATACTGACGTACATTTACTTCAAAAAGATATCATCAATTCCAATTAACGCACCGTATTCTTAATAAAGCAACCCTCGTGTCTCGCCTCGTGTGCAGGATGGTCAGCCATCATCCTCCTGGTCGCATTATAATACCCTGGCCAACTAAACAGGGACCTTTACCCTTTGACTGTCTTGTAGGCATATGCGAATATCTTCAACCAGGGGATCTTGTCCGCTTTGCTTTGGCGTGTCGGGTACGTGCAAAGCATCTGTACTCAGAAGCATCGTTTACTGTTTTTTTTACCCCTAGGAGTTTTATCATGTTGCTCGTACGGGAAGATTGTGGAGGTGCGTTACGTACGCGCTACAAAATGAAATTATATTTCTCCAATTGTTTGGTGCACACGTGTCGACAGATTATGCACCTATCAATGTTAAGCCTCACCTCCCCCTCCCGGGCATAGGTGGGGGTTGTACAACTTGCTGTTCGAAGGACACACCCCAGGGGCAATGCTCCTCTCTAGATACACTCAATACCCTGGGGCAATGTGGAGATTTGTATATATTATATTATGCTATTTGAATTCCTGTACGATTACAAAATCCCCACTAGTGGGGAGTATATTGCTGACAGAAGATGCACAAATCCCGACCTATGTGCTGGAGGGGGAGTGGGGCTTGACATTGATAGTTGCATTATAACTCACTTGTTCTACCTCTCAATACATTAATACATACAGAAGAAGCCTAGAAACACAAGTGGATGGAATGCTTGAAAATCAAATCTTCACATGACATTGGGATTACCCTGCAAATATACATACACTAAATATATCATATGGCATTTAATTATTCCAACATGCATGCCTGTGTATATACTTTCAGACCAACTTTGGCTGAAATTTGTGAACATTTAATTAATGAGAAAAATTAATGGTGCTTTTTGGGAATTAATGGTGCTTTTTGAGAATAAGCTTAATGGCTGCCCTGATTCTCTTACCACCAATTTTTCTACTGTGATGTATGACATACAAGTTACTTCTATTATGAATTCTTGCTTGGTCATCTATTCTATCCGTTGTGTACGTGTCTTGCAACTAACACAACTGTGTGTAATTACTGATGTATTGCGAATACTGCACACACAGTATTGATTGAATATCTTTTGTTGTTGCATTTTGATGTTGGTTGAAATATTTCAGCTTTTCCACATGGCTATTTTGAGCGTATAATTAATTACCGATACCCACAATGCATTTTATAATTTGCAACTCCTTTTTAGTTAAAATATTTCAGCTTTTCCACAGGGCTTGCAGAGATGTGCCTTGTATAACAAGATAGTATATTATTGTGGTTGATTTTCAACTATGGTGGTCATCATTTGGAATATTGTATCCTGTAGGTTACACTGCCTCCATCGGTGGGTGGTCTGCAGTCTTGTCAAAGTCCCCGAGGGCATTGACCGATGGAGAAGGTACTACATATACAGAAGACGACTGGAGGCTGGCTTGGGACGTGGCCAGCCATCAAGAGACTATTATGTTAGTAGATCATGTGAGATCACATGATGCATACATATATAGCCTTTATTCCCCAGAACTACATATGATTTGTTTTATTGCCCCACATCAATGCATTAATGGTATCCACTTTTGTTCCTTCCTGTTTTATATTACTCAAGACACATTGTTGTAGTGAAATATTGTAGGGATATAATGTACTTATACAGCCAAAAATATCAACATTGTAGGTCTTTTTGAGAAGCACTGTGTTGCTTGTGGGGGTGATGAATGAATGTGTATCTTGTACTGCTAAATTTAGCAATGGATATTTCCCTACTTATTGAAGCATTGCTAATGTAATACTTGAAAAAACATCATTAATGGATGGGTAATCACCCTTGATTGATTCAGGAAATGAATTCTAGAATTTTATGTTATATGCTAAAAAGGGTTTAATGTTGAATGTTTTTTGTTAGTCCTTAAGTCTTCGAGGCCACAACACCGAGATCACCAAGCTGTTGTATCTGAAGAGTATTGATGTTAACTATGACGGTCTGCTCCCCCTGAACATGGCAAGCTATGATAGAGCTGGAGTGATTATCGCCTGGGACATCAATCATACAGGGAACCAAGTAAGGATGGAATCATATGTTATACCGCACAGAAGAAGCGTGAGAATATACCACAAGGGACTGCCTCAGTAAATTAAAAGCATAGTATAAAGTCTATGGAGTCCCAGCAACTGGAGATGGTGTGCAAGGAGGAATGTTTATCCCAAAAAATGTTTGAACTATGTGACAGCCCCATGGCTTTACTAGGGGTTTCATTTTGTGAGGTATAAAGAGATACTGTAGGAGTACACTTGGAAATACTATGCCCTTGGGGGATATTCATAATTGCGAAGCAGTTTGAATTTTTTGTGATGTGTACACCTTGCATGTAAACTAGGGGCTCGGACATACCTTATATAAATTCAATGCGGCCAAAAGTTTTGGTGGTGTAAGTTGATTTAATGTGCTATCATAAAAAGGTATGAATAATGGTAATGGTCTATCGCTTATGTATGTTTTGAATAGTGAGTATTTTATAGCATAAGCGTAAACAAAATTTTCACAAGGTGGTGATTGTAGCATTGTGATTGCTTTAGGCAGAGAGTTGTTGGGAGGGGAAGACGTCTAAAAGGAGATCAGCCATGGCGAGCACGGCTAATGGAACAACGCTAGCATACCCCAACCCTGCTGCCGACAGGGTCCTCTTCATAAGCACACAGAACTGGAGAAAGAACCAGAAGGCAGAGATGAAGTTACCCCCAATGATAAGTGCCTCAGGTCGAACAACATTGGTGACTTTTCTGATATATGGAGAAATGCATGGGAAACTGCCCAAGCCTTTCCTAATAGTATGTGAGATAAAGATATAATTATGTGTGTGTGTGTGTTGGCATGAAGTCATTTAAACAATAAAGTTAGTTGATACTTGGTGGACAGTTAAACTGGCCAAAGTTTATTGTGATTACTATTAGAAATAGTATAAGCCCATGGGCTTCTATTTGGATGTGATGTATGTAATACTTTATAGTTGGTCGTACAGGATATAATATGCATACATTAGGTGGCCAGAGGAGCTGATACTGAATGCTCGAGGATAGAGGTTTGGGATCCAGACGATGAGTCAACGGACAAACCAGTTGTCATGTTGGACACGGTGGGTGTATTACCTAGCAACCTTCAGTTGTCAACTAACAACATTCTGGCTGTCTGTGGTGACCGAGAATATGAAGAAGCTTGTTCTCCAGATGTGAAGGTTTGTACTACTTCTTTAAACTGCAATGTTTATGGTCAAAGTTGTATATTCCCCTTTTAAACACGGTATACACAGAAATTTTCAAGGGATATAAAATTTGCGAACTTTGCTGTAAGCTTACTGAGCGCAAAATTTCAACCCTCAAAAAAGAAGATATGGAAACAATGCATTCAACGTGATTAAACCACGAAAATTGTTTCAGAGCTGAAATATAAGTCCCTCAAAGATTTCTGCATGTACTGTATGATTTACATATAAGGGAAGACTGAACATTCCATGGCAAGTTGATTTAAAAAAATCGTGTGTATTATTAGATATGGGACATGACGCTACTACCCGTAGATGGCAGAATGGTCAAAGAAAATATTGTGATCCGATCGAAGAGGGACGTGATGAATATTCATTGGTGGAGTGGAAGGTGTGGTGTCCTTGCCATTGGTGCAACCGGCGAAGGCGGCCTAACCATATGGGAGCTTCAACCCTACCTGGATCAATTGCGACCATCAAAATCAACAAAAGGAGCAAAAATAAAACAGCCATCTTTGAAACCAGCTGCCCGACAGGAGACCATCTCATTATTGTATACAAGTGCCAATTATACTGTCAACAATTTCCACGCTGCAGAGAATTTTTTTCCTTTGGCGAGCACGAGGTTTTATTTATTGTTTGGTGGGGGTTGCGGATCCGACTTGAACATGCTTGGCATTGCAGAGAGCAAACATGTTGCACTTCATGTCGAACACACCGGAATAATCACAGGAGTTGCAGCAGTAAGTTTGTATTTTAGTATTTCAAGTATTTAACGGTATTTCATGTGCTCACACATTTTTTTACAATACAGACTGATTTTGGTGTGTTCACGTGTTCTCGTGACTACTCCGTGAGGGTTTTTAAATGGCGCAAGGGCAAGAATCCGGACGAACCACCAATACTTGACAGTCTCTACACATTATTGGGCGGCTCTGTTGTGCACACAGCGTAAGTCTATACACACGCACACACCATTGCACATAGGTAGGGTCCGGTCAATTTACCCTTATATATAGAAATAATATATTTTGGAAGTTGCCTTGATAGGAAGATTTTCTTAAGATTGCACTGCATCAAATTGCATTATATTTATATTCTTCTTATATTTCAGTTATGGTTATTCTGGGGTCGATCATGGCTACAATACAGTTGCAGGCCTCACTGGTGAAAGGATCATAATGTATATATTTCAAAGATAATTAAGTAATTCTTTTTATTTCACTTTTTTACTTGTCATACGAATAACAAGATGTTGATGTGCATTAAAAAGATTAAGTGTTCAATTGTTCCAGACGTGGTGCCACATTGTGACGTGGCGTTTTATGGGGTCCACGATGAGATAACAGAAGGTTTGCTCATGTTCCGAGGCTGCTGGAAATACTAAGTGGTCTCCAACCTAAAGTATCCAACTGTAATAAAATAACATGTCAATATTTGATCTTACCCATGCTTGTACTTTAAGCACAACTGAGGAAACGGATAGTTTATCAGTCTTACTGTCTTTAACCACACTACAGTATAGGTAAATGTCTTGTGTACATGAAGTAAATACTGCTTATTCTAAATAACACACAGCCAACCTGTGACCATTCGTTTCATTGGTGGAAGAAAATACCGAAGTTGGGGAGGCTAATATTTAATATCTAATGCAAAAAACTATAGAATCAAATTTAAGAGGGGCTATATATGATCCTCTATGATTTATGAGTTGTTTCATCATGGAGGTGACTTATTTTATATGCACAATTCTTAGCTATGCAAGCTGTGTATACTCAAGGGTTCACTCACGTCACTAAATCCTTATATAATAGCTTAGTGGTATCCAAATAAGGAGGTATATCATCTTCGTACTGCAATATGTATAATACAAGCATGTAGGGATACTGTAGTTACAGTCAAATTTACCTGACAAACGCTACCACCTAAGCAGATATGCTTGAAGATCCGGAACAGAAATTCTGAGCGATCTTTTTCACTGTATACCTCATAGTGATCAGAGTCATCCAGTAGTAACATTTTCCTAAGCTCATCCGATATGATGATGTCTCCATACATTTCGTCATAACATTTCACTATACTCTTGGACTGCCTAACAATACCTGTATACACATTAATGTTTGCATAATGCTGTCCAAAATGTACAGATAACCACATTGTCTGTGTTAACTTGTATATGTGACTGGATTTACGAAAACCTTCCCTAATGGCACATTTTACACACTCCGCTTCTTTTGAGCATAACTACATGATTTTTTAAATTTTAGTTCACTGAGTAAACATGTTGCAAGAGATCTATGATATCTGATAAAAATACCATTTGGAGACTTTTAAATTCAAAATTTGTGCCAAAAATCATGTGCCATTAGGGAAGGTTTTTGCAGATCCGGTCACATATGAGACTGAGCCTATGAAGACAGGTCTTATCTCTCCACATAACAACTTTATGACTTCAATTTGAGACACATAACTACTCAGCCTGTGGGTAAACTATAGCTATACAAATTTGACACAAGAGAGACTAAGCATAGGACTCTAAATGATGTAAGTTTTAGCTAATTCATAAGAGAAATTATGACTCATTAAAAGTGTGTAGTTGGATGTGCAGACAAGTCACACGTGTGGTGAGACTGGTGACCCCCTGTGGAAACTATCGGAGTTGTCTCTGGTGTATTTTGGCACTGAAATTAGCTACAAATAGTATCCACTTTCCCACATTGATGACCTCCTAGACCAGCTTGGACAGACAAGGTATTTTTCTCTTGTCGATTTGGCGTCAGGCTACTGGCAGATAAGAACCAGAGAGGAACCCAATGAGAAAACAGCATTTGCTACTCCCCAAGGCTTATTCAAATTTTGTGTAATGTCATTTAGGCCCACTAATGTTCCTTCAGTCTTTCAACGATTGACGAGCCAAGTCATTATGAGTACTGTATAGTGAAGCAGGGATTTTTTACATCACAATTTTGTATATACTACATTTCATGAAAATTTTACCTTTAAATGTGTCTCATCACTTACGAATTTTCCTCATACCATGGAATTTCTCACCCTTGGGATTAACCCACTAATACTAACACAAGCAAGTCATAATAATATTATTATGAACCCATTAAACTATGGCAGGTAATATACCTATGCCCTTAACTGGCAGGGTGTTGCTTCATGATCTCACAAGTGATAAGTGCAAACATTTCTGTGTGTATTCACCTTTCACAATATGTAACCAGGCCTGGGAAAACCAGTCTTATCTACATACATACACACACCTATTCATATTATGGTATCTATCTCTTTTCTGTGTATGCTATACAAAATCTGTAAGTCTTATTGAATTCCTTAGGAATTTCTACATATATGATGAAATTTGTGTTAAAATACTATGTTAAGTAAAGGAGTTATTGAATTTGAGTTATTGAGTTATTGTATATAGTTGATTTAACCTGCTGTTGTCAGCCTGTCAAAGAATTCCATGCTGAGAATGGTGGCTGGGATTGATTCAGCTGTAGTTTTCGTAATCTGGTCAGCTAAAATTAATATCAAAATATTGTTGGTTCACTTGGTTGAAATACTGGTGATGGATATTGTTTACCTAGTCCCATTGGACACCATTGCTGTCCACGTGATACCACCTGGGGCAGTTGAACAGCTAAACATGCAGTAAACGGTATTAAGAGTGTTGAATGCCTTACCTGAACATGTGAGCTCACTTGTGGGTCACTGAAGAAATCCTGTCGGACAGAAACATGTCAAAATTTGTAAATCATAGTTTGATTAGGATAAAAAATAGTAATGTTGCTTGTAGCACATAACTTTATACAATTGTAGAGAAGTGCATACACAGATTGCTGGATATTCATAACTAAAAATGTAACACAATAAAAATATGGGCGTGCGGCCAGAGTACTAGTTTTTCTCTTCCCGTCCCCACACACAAAAAGGTGGTTTGATCATGTGAAACTATTGGAAGACAGTTGTCAAGATAATGGAGATTCTTAACTATTTCACAGAATTTTTGCCACATTGTAACAACTAGTACTACTTGTGTCAAGCAATTCACTGGGTTAGTTGTGGTTGGATAGTGAGGCTGTTAGAATGCACTGCTTTGCTTTTCTCTTTCTCCTTGTTCTCAGTGAAGCTACTATCCTTCACTGCACCAACTCACAATCACCAGACAGAGCTGGCAATATGAGTGGATATGATACAGTTGACCAGTGGCGGATTTAGGGGGGGGCTAGGGGGGCTATAGCCCCCCCCCTCCTTGCAACCTCAAGGAACATTATAGACTCTATGTATTGATATAAAAATGCACTAAAACACATTAATTCTTGCATTAAGTGTCATTTTTACACTTTACAAAATAAAATAACCTATACCCTCAGAGGGGTTGCACCCACCACACCCCTGGTTCAATTATACATGCATTTTATTAGCCCTTTTTAAAAAATCCATCAAATGCGCTCTAAATCCTTGATTTTGGTAGTTCAAAAACCAAATAGCATATAGCTTCTGGGGGGCTGCGCCCCCCAGACCCCCTGCTTCAGAGATACACTTCTAGGTTTAGCCCCCTCCCTCAAAATATCCTAGATCCGCCCCTGTTGACTGCAGCAAGATCATCACTACGTTACAATATTGTATCATTGATAACTGTACCATAGTAAGGAGTGATACTGGACAACAACTGGACATCATCTACACTACCGATACTCTTATTGTTGCTACACAAAGAGATATGCACACTGCAGTGGTCATACCTAAGATGGACAATGAACTGGTTTGTGAAACACCTGCCATGACCGAGGGTATTATGTCATCCAGATCATATATAATCTTTACATTGATGTTAGTAATGCTAGTATCGGTGAGTGGTTATAATGTCATTGTACATCTAATGTACAAGAAGTTGCGCAATATCATCGGCAAGTTACTCATGTTGTACAGCCTCTTCTTAGCACTACACTTCATCACTGCATTTCTCTTGACAATCTTTAACTACAAGATCACCACTGATTCAGTATTGGCTTGTTATGCCACCACGATTACTTTTATGATCACGTTCATCAGCAGTGAAGCTATTGCTACATGCATACTGATACATACTGCATATGTTTTGTACAAGAGTCACAAAATTCAGCGCATTTCTGTGGACAAAAACAAGCGTCTGTTCAAATGCTACATTATTTACATGTCGAGCTTGACGATGATCTCATTGCTTCTCATATTAACTTATGATTTGGCAACGGGTAACTGGAGGGATACAATGCTTGCTAATGGACGGTGTATACACCCTAACCAAACAATTTATGGCACGATGCCTGTCATGTTTGCCATCTCCTCCATCAACAAAGCACTTCAAATTGTTGCGTTCATCATATACTTGTTTTACTACTACAAAATAAGGAATGATGATGAAACAACGATTGATAGGAAAACACACCAAAAACTCTTTAAAATTACCATTGCCATGGGAGCCACCATTGGTATTTCACAGTTGTTCATTGGATTCAACAAAATCAGTGGTGCAAATTCGGTGCTGGTAGAGCTTATTGGTGCAATTTTATTGCTTGCTCAACAATGCATAATTGTGGTGTCTTTCCGGTGGATAAAGAACGTATGCAAGAAACAATGAACAAGAACGTGAACTGATAAAATTTATGCACTGCATTTGTTAGTATAATGTGAGCATAAAAATTTATCCATATGCAGATAGGTTGACATAATTATGGTATAGCCCAAAATTTTTGATGAAAGTAATTTTCAAAAATTCCAGTGACTTTCAAACTAAAATTTTTCCCATAAATGTACCACGCAAGTCATTTAATTTTGTGAGCACATGTTTTTGATCCATGTATCAAAATTGCACATATTTCTGAGCTAATCAATTTTCTTGCAATAAATTCCCGCTATACGGTATATATACTATGAACATGTGTGTAAGCAAATTAAACCTTTACAAAATCGTCTTTTTGATAAGGTTTCATGTGCTGGTTGTAATAAAATTTTATCAGCTGCATCCACTGGAACCCCCTAATGCAGTAACAATGCCTTTGGTTACCATGGATACCGCACAAATTACCTACCATTTGCTGAACAATTCCCTGACATCTTGTTTCTCAGTGACAGCAAAGGTACACTGCACGGGTTGAAAGGTAAATCTCTGCTCGCTAGTTGCTGAAGACATAATCGAATATTCCAATAGAAGCGCACCAGTGTTTTTTATTAAAGCGCACCGACGGTATGGCTGTAACTCACGTAGTATTCGACCTAGATGGCTTACTATTAGGTGAGCAAGCTGACACAATGCACCATTAATTCACCTTTTTTGCTAATATGTCGTTTTTCTGCAGACACGGAGAAGATATACACCGTGGTCACACAAAGTATATTGGACAGGTATGGGAAGAAATTTGAGTGGTCAGTGAAGTCAAAACTGATGGGTTTACCACCCATTGAGTCCACCACTGTCCTCATTGAGTCACTCAATTTACCCATGACTCCACAAGAATACCTGGCTGAAGCTCAGTTGAAACTGGAAGAACGTTTTGTAGAAGCTGAGTTAATGCCAGGTACAATCATTGTGAAATGGATTACACCTTATAAGCTCTCGCCCCGTTTCCAACAAAGCTGATTTTTGCCCCTCAACTTTTTAAAAAAATATTGAAATTTTTATTGAAATTATGTAGTTTTGTCCATCTCTAGGAGCTGCTGAACTGATCAAACACTTGCATACTCACAACATACCCATGGCTGTGGCCACTAGTTCTAAGAGAAGAGAGTATGATTTGAAAGTCACCAGACACCAGGAATTGTTTGAACTGATGTCACACATAGTATGTTCGGATGACCCTCTAGTAGAGAAGGGTAAACCTGCCCCTGATATCTATTTGGCTGCTGCCAAACGGTTCCTGTCACCGCCCAAGTCCCCCTCAAATGTCATAGTACTAGAGGACGCTGCCAGTGGTGTGCAAGCAGCCAAGGCAGCTGGTATGATTTGTGTAATGGTACCCGATGAAAGACTGGACCCTGCTAGAACTAAGCTAGCAGACAAAGTACTGAAATCACTAACTGAGCTAAATCTAACTGAATTTGGATTACCATGCATGACAAATTGATTATTTGGATAAATAAATATATTTTATAAGAACCCATCAAAAACGATTTTAAAAAATGTCTTTTGTCTTCTGTGTGAAGACTAGGGATGTAGGTTTTATGTCTTCTCGATCAGTTATTGTGAATGGAACTGTATTTCTGACTCCCCTCTTGTTCTTCAAAGTTCAACCATCTGATGTATTGCTTCTAACCTGTACAGTGGCAAGATTCAAAAATACACATTACATAAATGGCGGCACATACGTATGAACGATACAACAATGTTACCGGTTAGAAAGCATCGCTGAACTTTTTTCCGTAGGTTCGCATCTCGCAATTTCAACAGTCGTCACAATTGATATAAATACAAAATGTAAATTGCATGTTTGTGTATGCACATGTGCGTACGTGATAACGTGTATGCATGCCCAAGACTCCCAACTTGATTGTATCCATTTGTACCTCCAGTTTTTACTTTAAATAAAAAAACTACACAACACGGGTAAAAGGTGTTAAAGTGACTACGTATGGTTCAAAAAACATGTGCTACAAATTTCTTCAGTAACCACAAAATGTCAAGAGTTAATAATGACCATATGATGAAGTCTGATCTGCCGACGTCGAATACCCGGTCGGGTAACTGATACTCCCCTCGACATTTTGACCAGAACCGTAACCACCTCCCCCACCGTAACCACCGCCGCTGCCTCCCATCACACTTCCTGATCCGTAAGCATCTTTGTCCATGACTCCACCACGACTGGCACTGCTGTAACCCGATGTAGAATAACCATTCCCCGAACTGTAATAACTACTGGAGTCATATTCTCTTCTTGTGTCATAATGGTCTCTTGAATAGCCGTAACGATCGCTACTACCAGCGCCACCGCCGCCAGCTGGTCTTTCATAGCGGTCAGAGGACGGTGGGTATCGATACCGATCTGATGCACCGGCATAACGATCTCGTTCTGGCGGAGGATAACGGTCTGGGGGCGGACCGTACCTATCAGCGGGATAACGGTCCGTGGGCGGGTAGCGATCTATAAAGAAAAACGTAATTTAGATTAACTCCTTTCTTTTAAAATGGACAACACGCATAACAATGATAAACAACGTACTACCATATAGCCTAAAAACTTCTAAAGGTGAAAATTTTCGTTGGTTTTTTGAATAGTCACGAAGTTTTGACCTTGTATTTTGCCCTACAGTACAATTCAATACTGTATTTACGTTATTCATGGAACCGCTAATTTCACAATTAATTTTCACGATAACCTTCACCCTAAAAAACTTAGGCTACACAGTATAAACCAAGCCAACGCATTCTTTGTAATAAAGCCACAAGCAACAGTTCGCAAGCTCAGAGCACCACATCGCAGAAATAAGTTACCTCTGTAATAAGGATCTCGTTCATAGTAATATGGATCCCTTGGGGGTCCTGCTGCTGGTGGTGGCGGAGAACGACGATAGAAGTAATCGTAATAATCTCCACCTCCTCGGCTGCCTCCTCCTCCATCCCTGGCATAGTAGTAATCATATTCACCTCTCGATTGCCCGCCCTGATCTCGGCTGCCATAATAATCGTCTCTTCGCCTGTGTTTACACCACCAGGAAACATACGATGACAACCATTATGATTTTATTCAGTTACAAACCTATCTCCTCCTCTTCCTCCAACTGGAAGCAGACCACCACCACCACCACCACCACCACCGCGGTTTTTGGGTGGGCCACCATCTCCTTTGGGAAAGAGACTGTGTTCTACCCTCAATCTGGAGCCCCTGAAATCCTGTTGGGGGTGAATAGAATGAAAAGATTATATAGTGACAAATAACTTACTGTTCCATCCATTGCCTTGATAGCACTCTCAGCATCTTCTGGGTTACAAAATTTCACGAAAGTAAACCCTCTAGGTTTTCTTGTTTCTCTATCCGGTGGACTGAAAACTAAACAGCGCTTTTAAATTTTAAAAAATGGAGGACAAAATAAGCACCTTCCTCAAGTTTTCCGAATCTTTCGAACAGCGCACGCAATTCATCATCGTTGGTTCCTTCTGGGTATCCTCTCACAATGAGTTTGCCCGGCTGTGGTGAAGGAGGCGGTCTGTCCCTTTTGGCTACGCCGCCTCCACCCCCTCCGTACTGCTGCTTTCCTCGATACACTAATATAGCAAGAAAAAGAGTTTAAATATTTGAAATGTTGTATCTACAGCAGACTTCGTTACTGACTTTCTTCCTAAAAACTTCCGTTCAGCTCCGTACACTTACAAAGCACATGGCGTATCTTTTTATTCGCAAGGATTTGTTTCTCTGTTAATACAGTACACACATTACACATGCGTATTAGGTAGTATTGCGTAACTTATGAAGTTAAAATTGTTGCATTGATATACGAAGGTTCCAATTTGAGCCACACTGTTCGCTGTGTCTTATCTTGACACCATCCTGCTGTAACTTTATCATCAACTAGTTCTTGCCACGATTGTTTCACTGGCAGTGCTACACTATTCCCTGTAGTTCCATGAGCATACACTGTTGTTATATTACCTATGATATAATATATAGCTATAATACAGTAGTATAACAGTATGTGTGTGTGTTCACTGACTGTTCCATGGAGCAGCTATTTGTATAACATGACTGAATTTTTCATTGTTATTTCCACTGATAGATAAGGTAATTCCTAAATTACAGAATGTGGTAACTTTACATTCATTGCATGCATAGTCTACCTTTGCTAATAGGAGAGACTGTATACTGTTTATTATCCCATGACCAGCCACTTGCAGTCCAATTTTCGTCAACCCATATCCAAAGATTACGTAAATGCTAAACAATTAATTCGTGCATGTGTGTTTGTCACTGTTAGTAATTGTGTGTGTGCGTGTGTCTGTGCGCATGTGTGAGTGTGTGTGTGTGTATGTGTGTGTGTGTGTGTGTGTGTGTGTCCCTCTATGTGTGTGCGTGTGCATGCGCCGGCGTGTGCGTGTGTGTGTGTGACTATGAGTGTGTATCACTATGTGTGTTTGTGTGTCACTGTGTGTGCATGCATGTGTGTATGTGTACGATTTTGCAAACTTTTAAATTTTCCCAGGTGGCCACACTGGAGTTGGTGGCATTGTTCACTGTCATAATCCGAGGATCAGCAGTTGGGATAATGGTGCCAGCAAGAATGAACATTGGAGTAACGTCTAGTGGAACAGACACCTTAACAGTCCTGGAAATACATTGCATAAAACTTAATTGTAACTATATATTCAACAACACACTGAGATCCATGCATGAATCCACTGAATCCAATTCTAAATCTACCATCTGATTCTTCATACTGTGGTGATAAAAGATGTGCAACACTACATGTACAGGCTTTAAGCTTTAGATGTGATGTGAAAGACCTGGAATATTGATCCAATGTCTAACCATGTCTCTCCAGCTGGCAAATACACACTCCATTCTCTCGCATCTTTTGTTATCACAGGTGCAACAAGAAATGATTCACCGAACATGTACTACAGCATAAAATCAACTAGATTCAACCCGGCTGATATTACTGAACTACTATACCTGCTGTTGTTGCTTGACAGCCATGGAATCATTTGGAAAGTGTAGGATATGATGTCTTACTATAGGGAGACCTGTCTGTTGTGATGTACATTAAAGTCAACATGTATAGCTACTTATAGTTACTTCATGAGCAATATGAGCTTGTGTATATATGTAGGGCAGCAGTTGCATTCTCAGTTTTGTGTATTTACGCCAAATTCGTGTTCCCTCAGGCCAATCAAAAATGTGAGTTTTCGGAACAAATCCAGTTCCACCTCCTAGCAACGAAATAAGACCTTTTTGCAGACTCAGTCACAAGACCTTGTTCGTGCATTAGGCCACTGAAGCAACCAGCTTCAGTCCATCTTGACCACAGCTCCAAATCAGGAGGGGAACTGTCCACGTACCATTCAAATCCACCAATGTCAGATCCGGAAAATGGCATCCCTGATAAACCAATGTTTATGCCAGCATTAATCTGTGCTGGTAGCCCACTAGCAAAATTCCTGTGTGATAAACAGTAGACTATATAGCTACTGTATGATAATTGGATTGAATTTAATTTGGCGGTTTGGCGAATTTTAAAATTTACTTCTGCCAATCCGTCATGTTTGTACATGAAGCATTGGCTCATATTTTAGATTTCTACCAGTTGTGAATTCGCCACTATAGCTAGCTATAATATGATACTTCACAGCTATAGTTTACAAAATTCTTGTATATATATATATTACCAGTCAGATGAAGGATCTCCAGTCCAATGGGCCCAGGTAACATTTTGCGATCCTAAGTATCCGGAGCGAACATAGTAAATGTAGTCTGGAGCATAAGCATCATGAGGGTCTGGATCGAGGCTGGTGAAGAAGTCAAATGCAGCCTGTTGATATAACAGTGGGTAGTGATTGTGCAGCAAAAGACCTGTCAAAGATATAAAACTTGGCTGGTAGGCTCAAATGTCTACATACATACCAACATCTCCATTGGAGGCATTACAGTTGGGTGGAGTATACTCTCCATAGTCATACATCCACCCATGATATCCTATTGCTTTCACAGCTCTGTACATTTGGTCTTGATACCACTTTACCATAGCTTCATTGGTAAAGTCAAGCATTGATACATAGTTCTTGCTATATACATGGAGGATTGAGTCTACAATATAAGTCTTCATCTCCTACATACCTTCCGGTGAAGTAAGTAAAATTGTAGGGCGAGCCGTCTTCTTTTGTTAGGAAAAAATTATTGGCAATACAGTAATTGTAGAATTGATCATAGTTGTGAGCAACAGTGGGATTGAAGTAAGCTGTTGACTACAAGACAACAATTCTAATAATACAGTCAGCATATTGACAGTGGGTTACTCTAATAAAACATTCAGTAAATGTACCATAGAATGAAAATTTTTGATGAAATAAACTTTGACAAAATATAGACACTTATTTTATTTGGTAGCTTTACATTTGAATGTTGTCCTGATTTGCCAAATTCATCAAAGCTTCCCTTCGTCAAAATTTCCATTCTACAGTATATTATACTCTTAGTGTACTTTGATTCCAATAGCTAATAATTCTTCATTAGCAGCCTGCAGGTACATAGATAAGTATTATGATATGTAAGTTGGTGTTTATAATACTTTCAATTTGTCTTCTTGTCCTCTCTCCCCTCCATAAGGAAAAAAGTGGACAGTATGTACGTTGTGAGAAAAAGGAATGTCATTGTTGAATAGTAGTTGCCTATAAATATCAATAACCTTGTGTGTGTGTGTGTGTGTGTGTGTGTGTGTGTGTGTGTGTGTGTGTGTGTGTGTGTGTGTGTGTGTGTGTGTGTGTGTGTGTGTGTGTGTGTGTGTGTGTGTGTGTGTGTGTGTGTGTGTGTGTGTGTGTGTGTGTGTGTGTGTGTGTGTGTGCAGATTTGTTAATGTGCAGATTATTTGCATACCTGGCTCTTGTAACTTGGTCGACATTAGCCTTCTCAGTATCTAACTGATTCCAAGGTGCAAACTATGCGCATTAAAACTGTACCATACATATTTTACATGTACATACATTCACTACTATACCTCCCACATTGGTGGTATGAGGGATTTGCCATTTTTGTTTGCTTGCATAAGAAATGTTTCCTGTATAAGTGACATGCTGACAGTGTTAATATTTGAAGTACCGTATAGGTGGTTATTTTCACTGGTAAATATATTCACTAGTTAAATTTTTACAAGTTTTATTTTTACGTTTTGGTAATACTTCCCATAGAATTTGTAATGTAAAGAAATGCTAGTGGAATTAATTTTAGCATAAAATTATTAGGCTCATAGCGAAAATAAAAACCCGGCAAAATAACTCTCTATACAGTATATAATTTTAGGTAACATACACGTGGGGTTTGACCAAGAAAGAATGTAACATTGAGATGATTTGTCTCCTGCTCCAATTTCATCATGTTGTCTGTAGATTTTCCCAGGTCAAATACTGTTCTGTAGAATTACAGTATTGAAGAGCTCTCCAAATTTAGTATCAATAAAATGTCAGGATGAGAGGTCTGTTTCTATACTTAATTGTGTGTGAGATTTTGAATTTTATTTCGAACCTGATTATAATGTGGGATTTGCTGACCGATTATAAGCTTGCATTTGAAAGGTATCAATTTTTCCAGAAATAATACTTTAGTTTATGGAAAATTGCCAAGTTGTAAGTCAATTGATTTCATGATTTCAGGCAAGGGTGTACAAGATTTCAGGTTGGTGGCCGCAATCCCCTTGTATCAGGACAAATTTGGGAGTTGTCTAAGTTAGAGAAATTTATATGGGCAAGGGAAGCTGTTCAAAATTAGGAGTGTATAGGAATTATTCGTACACATTTGTGTTGCATGAAGAAAAACAAGGGGTGATAGTAAAAGCCAGGGGTGATCCAGCCTCTGGAACACCCTGCTTCTCATGCCTATGGTAAATAATACAGACATTATTACTGGGGTGTATACCTGTAATATGTATCCATTTGAAGGCCATATCCATTAGAAGATATGGCTAAGGGCATGGGGACATATGTTGAGAGTTCTCCTTTTGGAACCTGACAGGTCGAAGGGTCAATAGTAATAAAGTACAACAGATCCTTACTCTTAATTTTAGTTTATCTGGTGAAAACATGCCTAGTCCGAATGAGCCATCCTCACACCATGAGCCTACCCGATGATCTCTCTGGTTACAATCATCAAACCTTATTAAATCATAAAGATTTTATTTTTCATATATAATTTGCTATTGTACCTCTCGCCAAATCCATAAAACCCTTCTTCTTTTTCTATCTGAAATCCCATGTGAACTCGATTGCTAATGATTATAGAATGTATTGCTGTAAATGTGGTGTATGCTTGTTAGAGAATTTTAAGTGGATTCGTGGTGTATGTTATATTAGAGAGTTTTATACATCGTGTATGCTCTATTAGAGTGTATTGCACAGTTACTGTATAGAGAAATTTGAACCCAAAATGGTCGATTACACGACAAAATCCGAACAAAAACACCGTGTCTAAAATGGCTATCTATCAATAAACAAAACAGCATGTTTTATAGTAGCACATAGCTACATCTATATAAGAGTATGCATACACTAGCTATCAACAAGCTTTAGTGTCTGTACTCCTTAGAAACTGGCTTGACAGTTTGTACAGGCGTTGTACATTCGATGCATGTACAGGTGTTATACTTATAGGCCACAGTGGCGGCGGAAGGGGTGCTAGAGCCCCCCAACTTTGACAATGGAGGGGAAGAGCCCCTCCAAAAGTAAGCCAGCATATGCTCGAAATACTCTAATATAACAGTCACCATCCCCAAACAGAGCAGTCATTAGGCAACCTTTCAACTAAGCAGCCCCCAAGTTTTACTTGCTCTGGGTCATATCCCACAAAGACATTTTTATACCCTGACACACTACAAAATCAATCTCAAGCAGCTATATTTGTCTCTGATATTGTTTATAGGGCTGTACCATATGAATATTTACGTAGAAATATATTTCTAATTAGTACTTAAAAGGGAGTCTAATACAAGAACCTTTCGGGAAAGGCACGGCTGCTCAGAAGGCTTGGCCCTTGGCCTGTAAACTTGAGGTCTGTGGTTCGATCCCCGCTGAGTCAGCTTGTGTTCTTTCCTTCATTATCTATATTTAATATTGTCAGACACCAGATAAAAGCAGTGGTACAAGGTACACCATATGATGTGTGTATATATATATATATATGTACGTACGCATGTGTGTATGCCTGCGACAAAATGTAATCTCGGCACATATAACACCATTACGATGATAACCTCCATGGTAGCGACCGTGCGACAATGAATACGAGCGGAAATATGCGCCTACAAAATGCATGCAGCGGTCGAGCGCTTTTTTTACAAACACATGGTACAAAATGAAACGTGTTTTGCTTTAGAGCAAATCTGACTTACCCCAAGGAAGACATTACTATATTTTGATGTGATCAATGGAAGTTACTAGGCCTATAATGAAGTAGGAGCTATAGCAGCTCCAATTTTTTAACAATAGTAACAGTAGCCACACATTATAAATAGGTGACCACCATTACTGATCATGCAGATCAGTTATATATACCGGTAGCTATATCATTTGTTAAAAATCCCTATAACTGATATTCCTAAGCACCATCTCATCTTACCAGTACTCGAGCTCACCATCCTCAAAAGTTTTTCCATCCACAATCAACGGTTGACATTTACCGCTACTCATTCTTACCAAGAACTATCCCTCAATGGAACAATCTGCCTATTCCTAATCTACCGGACATAAATCTCACTTCTTTCATGACAGTTTTTGCTACAAATAAATAAATAAATAAATAAAGCAGTAAAATGGGACGCGTGACTGGCTCCAAAAACTGGAGACTGATTTCAGAAACAATGCTTGCTTTGTGTTCCAACTAGCCTACAACAATTCAACTAGTCTATATCTCTTACAACGTGTGTGTAAGAGATTACAACCATTTTTATATAACGCTCACTATGGTTTATGGCGCGCTTTGTCTAACCAGTCTAAAAATCGAGGAAGTCCATATTACAGAAAAACACTATCCAACACTATTCTCAAGTTTCTTATCCATTCTCTTGTTCGTCACGACTGCAATTGTAATATAATAATTAAATTTATTTAATTTGGTAATTAGAATTATCATCAAAATACCCCCAATGCAGCAGTATGGACAGAGATTGTTATTGTCACATCAATTAGGCAAAACTGCTTGATGCAGCATTTCTAAGCTCGCGTGATTCGTAATGTTATTTCTGCTTAGTCTCATGAACCAGACCCTATTTCTCCGCAGGGCGCTTATCGATTGGAGATTATAAGCGCCCAGCTACGAAAGCTGGGCGCTTATAATCTCCAATCGATAAGCGCCCTGCGGAGAAATAGGGTCTGGTTCACGAGACTAATTTCTGCTGTCTGTAGATTCTATTAGCTGGCTTATGTATGATTATATCAACGTCTAGTCTGGCGTAGCTGGACCCTTGGATTGGGCCGCGCGCGCGGGCGGGGCCCAATCCAAGGGTCCGGCTACGCCAGACTAATCAACGTCAGTATATAATGCGCCTATCAATTGTTAGCCCCACTATCCCCCCCTGGGGCACTGGGTGGGGATGGGTCGGGATTTGACAAAGTCGGTGATCAAATGCTTCACCCTTTGGGCAGGCCAGGCAATCAAATCCCTACCTAATCCTTGTTCCTTACAGGGGATTATGTGGGGATTTGACAACTTCAAGGGTCAAATTCCCCACCCTTGGGGCACGTCTTCCATTCAAAACCGAGGAAAATCCCCCTGCCTTTCCCCTATGTAGCCCCAGGGGGGGATAGTGGGGGAAACAATTGATAGGCGCATAATACTTTTAAAAGACCAGAAAAAGGTGGAGGGGTTATAGCCCCCCAAGCCCCCCTATTCCGCCGCCCTTGAATACATGGGTTACTACTGATTATTCATGAGCAATGTTTCCATACATCACGGTATGAGTTGGCCAATGGCAGGGTAAGTAGTTCTGTTTGATTACCTGCTAGACTGCTATCAATACAAATTGTTTGCAAACACTAGCTAAGTTTTGTGGAATCTTTTTGAAAACTAATATGCCAACAACAACCAGGTTTTTATAGTGTATGCGTACATTGTATTGGTACATTGTATTGCCAAAGGGTTTTCTAATATGTATATCCCTTTGTTAATGTACGTAGTTGCCAAGGAACGATAAACTTACAGAACTGTCTGGGTCACCAATGAGTGTTAGGAAAGTAAGTATCGTATATACTCGTGTGTGTGTGCGTGTGCGTGTGTGCATGCGTGCGTGTGTGCATACGTGCATGCGTGTGTGCATACGTGCGTGCGTGTGTGCATACGTGCGTACGTGTGTGGAGACAAATATAACCATCAAAATTTTCAGTATTTCTTTTGCACAAACGTACGATGATGAACGCCGGATGGTCAGACATATCCAATTTTGTGGTGTATGTTTAGAGTTTGTCATTTTTATTCTAACACTGACTATATATAGCTATAGATGGCCAGGTCTGTTGTAACTTATGCTTTTACATACTGCTTTTGCTGCTAGCACTAGACTGTAGAGTGCTAGCATTCTATGAACAGTTGTATTTGGAATTTTTGGTTTTGGAAACATTCCATGGAATATCACAAGTGGTGCATATAAGGGGAAGGTATGGGTTATCGCTGCCAGTATCAACCAACCTGTTTGTTCAGTAGGCAACATAAACAACCACAGTGGCACTATAGATCATAGCATGAGCCAAGGTAAATGTTGAGAGCAGTTTGGAATCCTGTGCCACCTTATTAATGCCCCTCAGTGGCCTCTGGGTATATCCAAGATATGACAATACATTCATCGTGGTGTATGCTCTTCCAGAATTTTGTAAAATATAGTGTATGCTTTATTAGAGAGTTTTGTAAATATCATTACATGCTGTATGCTCTATTAGAGAGTTTTATAAATCTCATATAAATATGCTGTACGCTCTATTAGAGAATTTTGTAAATATCATCATTATATGCTGTATGCTCTATTAGAGAGTTTACGGATAATACTACAAAAGTTACTTGATTATTTTACTATGGTGCTATTTTATACAAACCTTTTAGATGCATCCTTTCCCTCAACCATGGCGTTCATGGAGAACTGCCTCTCACCAACAAAACTTCCAATATGAACTATGATCACTCTACCTCTGGGATCGCTGGTGGCAACTGTCACTTCAACACTTTCACTATCAGCTTGGGTCCAGTTTAGAACATCACTAGCATGGTACCACTCTGTGATGAGCCCCACTCTGAACAAATAACCTTCATATATGTTCAAATACTCTCCTTCCCATCTCCCAAATCCCTGCCAAAAAGATACCCTGATAACAAACCACGATTACTATAGACTACCAGTCTGTGATCAGCTGATGTTGCTTCTGACAGGACAAGAGCCCCTGTGTTGTTATGGTATATTTGCAGTCTCCATGGTGATTTGTCAATCGCCAATTTGACATCTCCATGGGTTATGCTTATCTGATCAGAGGCATCCTGAAATAAAACAAGCCCCGCCCATAATCACGTGACGTATTTCACCTCATATATGTTCCATCTATGGCACCAGCTACTATCTAAATACATCACTACATATGTAAGGGCGTTGGCATGGTAACTATAATATATTATAGCATAGGTTGTTAATCTTGTAGTACGAGTACAGCTGGCGAACAAGTGAAATCCACGTCATACGTACAATATACACGTATTACAGTACCCATACATACTTGAACATTCAGTCTTCCCAGTACTGTTATAATACAGTACACTCCTAGAAATAAGCTAAGGCGCATTGACCTTGTCTTCATTTAGCAATAAATTACATCACGTGTTCATGCATTACATAATCAATAATTACGTAATCCATAAAATCTGGAAACCTTACGCAATAAGCTTTGTGACTTTGTGACCTCATATCTTTCCCAGGTGAGCTACTAAAGTAATTACAGCACATGGTATGGAAGACATTCAAACAAAATGATTACATCAAAATTTCTAAATAAGTAAATACATAAATATATATCATGTAGGATAAAACTAATGTGTGTAAACACACATAGGAATAACATCTTGCTATTGTTCACTATTGCACTTTCTTCCCGTCCTGTGGGGCAGACCAGTAGATGAAGAACTGTAATAAAATGATAGAATTGAGAACTGCGGTGCTGCTATACTGTGTCAGCATCAACGGATCACTGGTCTCCTGCAGGGTGGTGAACACCCGGGCTAGTGCCCCGCCCCATAGCAACAGCGACGTGATAAATGACAGCTGTCCGGTTGACCCCAGACGAAACGTGCTAATAATTTGAGACATCTGTTAAAAAGAGCAAGATAATGACACATATCAAGAGGTGTATATTTTTAAAAATGAAAATTATTGGCAATGAAAAATGACAGCCCATCAGCATGTCTTTTTCAACTTTGCTTGGCCTAATTCTTTGTGCAACACCTATATAAAATTAATTATGACCATGTGGAAATGTTAAAGTATTATTTAATACACTAAAATATTATCCATTATCCATACTAATCACAAAGTTGCTACATAGTATATTTGCAACCACAATCAGTTTTTCTATACTACAGTTTCTATCCAAAGTAAATCCATTGACTGCTTACCCTGCTATTGATGATAATAGGGATCCCAGTGGATTGGAGGTAGGTCAGAAATTCTAGTGGCACCAGTCCGGACAAAAATAAATACAACAAGCCCACGTACAGCACTGCGGCTATGCCACCCAAAACTGCCTGGTCATTATAATAGAAAATTAATAGAAAAATTATGAATATTTGAATGTCCAGAAACACATTCTCTCCATAAGTGCTGTTGATAAAAAAATACACCAGTGAGACATTAATGCTATGAAATTAGAAACACACCTGAATGGAAATCCTTTAGCAAAGTTGTACGATCCTGTAAAGGTCACAGCAGTCAATTCAAGAGTGGTCGCTAACAGGCTTATCCCCTGCACGCTTCCTGCTCTCACGATTTTGACAATCTGAGGCACTTTAACTGTGAAGAGTACGTGCAGCATTTGTTGATCAGAGTTTTGCCTATGCAAACACTGGCTTACCCATCACAGCCCCCATGATGATCTGAAAACTCAATACTCTGCTTAGCACAGCTGAGAAACATCGTGCTGGTGGAAAATTGTTGTTAAATAAATATCAATTTCATGTGAGTGCTCAAACAACAAAGAAATGTAATTATACAAACAAGGTGTTGCTATAGCTCCCAGATAGAGCTCACGTGAGTTGCTTATCTAACCTTGGGTGAAGTTAAACTTGACGAAAATTTCTTCATAACAGTCTCCAGGTGCAAAGTATCTCAATACAGCTTCCATTGTTAATCACTCACTCTATTTAAAGCCCAAGGTATTATAGCGCGCTTTAAAATATTTATGATCGATTTTGATTTCATCTCGCTTTTAAGGTCGGCAGGAAGCTAGGCAGTTAGAAAGGGCGACAGGGTGTAGGAGTAATGTAATATAATGGCTAGCTCAATTAAAAAGAAGAACAAGCCGATATTAAGAAGTAGCTTGCTTGGATGTGCCAGCGTAGTCAATTATGTCTGCACGGTAGAGCACGAAGAAGCAGTCATCAGTGTTAGCGATGACAGGTGATGAAATTACACTATCTTGTATATCAAATAATGCATTTATGGCAAATTATAGAACGTTACGAGTATGGGCGAAGCGAACTGATACGCAATATTGGCCCACGATTTGCCATACATACCAATGTAAAGAAAACCTTTGATAAGAAATGCACTGTATTATGACTTCATAATATTTTAGCTGCAGCATCAGCACTAGCGTATAATGGCGAAACCAGAAGACTATTCGTTGGCCTTGGATCAGGGAGCATACACGTAATGTTATTGTGGTGTAGTTATATTTAGAATGTATCACTACATTTCTTCAGGAATATCTTTTATCTGAAGATATTAATAGAATGGAGCCAAAAAGGACATACAATGGTGGAGATTGATTGTACTGGGTTACCATGATGTTTACATGTTGTATCCTTTAGCTCACAGCGGTCGAGTGACTGCATTGAAATTCAATGCCGCAAACAATTGGTTGCTAAGTGCCAGCAGAGACAAATCGTTTGAGTGGTACTGTACAAGTACTGGCAGACAGAGAGGCAGTTTTAAGACACAGTCCTGGTGTACGGCCGTAGAATATCCTTTAAAATAGCCATCTTTGTTTGTTATGTCTCTTGTTGAAGGACTCCCTTAACTCAGTTTATCAAGTTGGACATCCTAAGCAAATATGCGTTTGTAGCAGACTATGGTGGCGTAATAACAGTATTAAGAATGGACCCTAACAATTTTCAGGAGGTCACTACTTTAAGAGGACACCAAAGTACTAGAAAAACATAACAAATAAAATTTACTGTTTTTGCTGGCATAGGCAGTATTAGGACATTGTGCTGGGACCAAGGAAAAAGACTGTTGTTCTCTGGAGGTTATGATGGTATTATTGTTACATGGGATATTGGGTCACATCAAGGAACTGCATATGAATTGACTGGTCATCGGTTAGTATGCTTGGGGTGTAGTCATTGCATAAAAGGGTTGAGACTAGCTTCTTCCATTACATTTTGTATGGGTAGTTATATTAATGATGTACGTAATTCGATCATGTTTGTATTATATTTCCCATTTGTTTCCTGCCCTGCTGTTATTTTAATTTGTGTTTGCTGTAGTGGTTGTATTAAGGCACTTGCTTATGCTAAATCTTCTCACAAGCTGATTTCAGCTGCTGATGACGGCAAGTTAGCAGCATGGGATCTTGACTCTGAGAGACAAGAGGTATGTACGTGTTTTGTGTATACATGTTTTGTATGTGTGTAATAAGTTGTGTGTGTGTGTGTGCGTGTGCGTGTGTGTGTGTGTGTGTACACATGTGTACGTGTGTACGTGTGTACGTGTGTGTGTGTGTGTGTGTGTGTGTGTGTGTGTGTGTGTGTGTGTGTGTGTGTGTGTGTGTGTGTGTGTGTGTGTGTGTGTGTGTGTGTGTGTGTGTGTGTGTGTGTGTGTGTATGTGTACGTGTACGTGTACGTGTGTGTGTATGTGTACATGTGTGTGTATGTGTACATGTGTGTGTGTGTGTGTGTGTGTGTATGTACGTTTGTACGTGTGTGTGTGTGTGTGTGTGTGTTTGTGCATGCTACTTATGTACATTTACCATAGCTAGTATACAAATAAACTAACAATATCAGTTGATCAATGGTAATTAAATCATCATGTTTAGTGCCTAAACAAATGTCAATTTATAACGTTTCTTACAATATGGGTTTATTACTTTTGCTATAGATATTCATAATACGTGGACTATAAAGTTACCTGCAAAATACTTTCTTCTCATAATAAAACCACAAGGCACAAATGCATTAGTCTTGTGTGGCCGAAAATTATAAATTTTTGGCTGCTCATGTAAAAGACAAGGACATACCGTATAGCGGGTTTTTGTTGCGAGGAATTTAATATTGCGACATGCCTAATTCGCAATATTAAAATCCACAAGCATTTCTATTTTGTGACTTTATTGTGTCTCGTAGCTAATATATCCCTTAGTTTCTGAGATTTAGCTACTGCATGGCTTAAAGCTATAGCTAGCCTATATTGCTGCATGCGTCGTTGTCCCTTCATCCAGTAGTTAGCTACTGCAGTGTATAGGCGGGGCTCCATTGTCCGTATGTATACATCAGGTGTGGCTATACATAGCTAAACATGCTATGGAATTTTGAATTGTGTTGATGAATTCGAAGACGAATCAAATGCAAGAATGCACTCAGGAGTACACGGAAAAGCATGCAACGCTCGAGCAATTCGTATTGAATTGCACCGTAGCTAAGTAGTACGGTGCACGCATTTTATATTTAGCTAAGCTACAACGAGCAATGGAGCACACGTTTCGTATTAGAGATAAGCTATTTCACAGTTAATTCAATGATTAAGGCGTGGCGTGGTCAGTATATAGTGAGGTATATAGTAGCTATTACTAAAATCTTAGCGAGAAATTTAATCTTGCGAATAAGTTGAATCGTAATATTTTGTGTTGCAACAATTTATTTTTGCGATTGTTTGTGCCCGCGTGAAAAACCCACCATATGGTACTCCATTATGTAGTGAAGTATGTATAAACATTTTGAATGTTACATTCAACATTCGAAAGTTGCAACCTTCAAAGGTTTGTTTGAATCCAGTACATTTGTTTTATGCACTAATAATGATATATGTCAATGTTACAAGTACGTATAGTAACTACAAAAGAAATGTAGTTTGTCATGTGATGTCATGTGATCTATGTATGTACCATTGTAGACTGCAGAGTGGGGCGATGGAGGACAGTGTGAAAAATGTGGCACACCATTCTTCTGGAATGTTAAATTAATGTGGGAGAAAAAGGTGATAGGAGGCAGACAAGTAAGCATACTAAATTATATTTATACCGTACATATATAGTACGTCTGAAATGTTTGTTTCCACAAAAACCTGTAAAAATAGGATTGTCCCATAGAAATTTTGGACTTGCAATCTGAGGGCCAACAGGATACAGTATTTCATAATTGTTATGAAATATTGAAATATTTTCTCTCTACAGCACCACTGTAGAAAATGTGGTAGGGTTGTGTGCGCCAAGTGTTCGGACCAACAATCAACATTTCCACCAATGGGATTTGAGGTTCCCGTTCGAATGTGCTCCGACTGTCACACCTCCATCACAACGGAGCAGTAAGCCGACCACATGTTTATCACGCATCTGTAAAATAAATTGTTACAATATGGGTTTAACCATCATAAACAACCTTGAATATACTTTGATACCACATTAATTATACATTATAGTGGCATTTTATTGCGAGTCTTTTAATTTTGGGAATTTTGTATAGCAAAAATTAGAGCTGTATCTTGCAGTGGATACAATATTCAAAAATCACAAATATTTCTTCTGAGAGCAGAAATCATTCTTGCAATAAATTTCCACTATGCTGTATGGTATTTATTACTGTTGCAAAGCAAAGCTGTTAACCTCAAAACAACTACATAGCCAATCAATGTTTTTGTTCAGCATTACAGTGTATAAAATTAATTTTATTTTTACTTTGCACTTTCATCTTTATCTTTCTATTGTTGTTCAAATAATACAACAACTTGATATTAAAATCAGTCTTTGTTGTAAGATATCAATTTCACAGTGGCGAGTCTGAACTAGGATACCGGTGGGCCTTAGTTAGAATGAGGTCCCGATGCAGGGGACCAAGGAGCTACTTCACTCAGAAATTATATATTTTGTGAAGTTTACTCCTTAGATATGGTCTTTCTAGGCATACTAGACTAAATTAATGCCAATGTGCATTGTAAATTTTCAACAGGGGTCTGTGCCCCCGGCCCCCTTAAAACCGCCTATGATTTCACAGTTAATGTTACAAGAGAAATACCAGTTGAAGTGTTCACACATACCTCTACAGAGAGACATGTGTGAATACACTACATACGTACATGCACTGATGCAGTAGTAATGTAGGTACTGCGTATAATGTAGTACAGATACTTTATAAGAACTTGCAAATTGAATCCATGAAGCGTAATCCGTCAAGGGTGAGATGGCGATGTTTAAAGCTCAAAAACAATTATTGTCTAAGGTTGTAGTTGCTTTTATAATGCTATCGTTTAGTTTTAAACTAGTATCGTGTTAAGAGAAGCCATTAGCTTACCGCTTTTAAAGGATATTTGTGCTTCGCCAACCATGCTTTACGGATTATACCTTATGGAATTAATTTGCAAATTCTCATATATACTGCATGTGTAGTCTGGAATTTTCATGGGAAAACTTTTTCTTTGTGATAACATAGTTGTGAATATTATTGTGCCAACACCTTGTAGTTTTGGGCAAAGTTCATCCTGTGAAAACTTCAGATAGATGTTAGCCAGGCTCTGCATGTTGAAAGGGTCTGGCCGTATGAGATTATAGAAAAATACTGTAAAGCTTCTAATAATTTTACGCAGACGCAGTCCATTGGCAGATTTTATAGAATTTCGTCCTGTCATGGTCACCATGTACTTAGATGAGCCAAAGAAATTATTAGTCACAGCGAATGCAGAAAATAAAATTGAGGTGAGTTAAAATGTATATCTTATTCAATATTTGCTTTTTGTCTATCTGTAGGTGTGGGATATCAAATCATTACTCACTGCTACATAAAATCACAAACGATTTGTGCATATTTTTGATTTTAAATAAAAATTCGAATTATACTATTGACACTGCGCGTTAAACTGAATATAGCGTGAAGGCATGGCGTTGCTCAATGAGCGGTACCTGAAGACGTCCATCAGGAAGACAAAGAAAGGTTCGATATTGAAAGTTGTTAGGGAACATTATCTCAGAAACGATATCGGTTGTGGAGTAGAGAGCTGCATCACGTGCCCACCCAACTACACTTCAAGCAAGCTGTCCAGCTTGCCCATTATTGAGTCCAGTTTGTGTGGATACCCACATTATATTATTCCTGATGCTTCCGTAGCTTTGCGCCAGGTAGATTTTCTGGAAGACAATGCCATCAAGAACGTCATCATTTTACAAACAGTTCTGCAAGAAGTGCGCCAAGAGAGGCTGGTTGTGTACAGGCGTTTACGTGACACGGTTAGTAACACGGACAAGTGTTTTTACGTGTTCAGCAATGAGCATCACAAGGAGACTTATTACAAAGGAGAGTCAGAAGATAGGCTTAGTGAGTCAATCATAAAAGCGGCTAAGTGGTACACCGCACACTTCAAGAAGGCATCTATTGAAGCAGAGGCAGTGTTGCTAACAGGAGACGAAGATGGAAGAGATAAAGCTCGCAAGGAAGGCATTACCGCTTATACCGTGTTTGAGTACTGTGAGGCTCTGTTGGACTGCCCAGGTCTTGTGGATAAGTTATCAAAAAGTGATGCAGTAACTACTACCAAATCACAAATTATTTTCCCTGAACATTTAAGTGTTTCAAAAATTCATTCAGGCATAAAAAGTGGTAGACTATTACAAGGTACTTTTCAGGCATCCAGGGAGAATTATCTTGAAGGTAGTGTATCAGTGCAAATAGATGGAACAGAGAAGTGGATCCTGATACAGGGTTTGCAGAATCTGAATCGGGCGGTTCATGGTGATTCAGTGGCCATAGAAATTTTACCAGAAACTGAATGGTCTCTTCCCAGCGGTGTTGTCACTGACAAAGAAGCCATAGAAGAGAAAGTTGACAATATAGAACCGGTGATTAATAGAGCAAAGAAGGAAGCTGACTTGCTTATAACAGGGAAGGTAGTTGGTATTGTAAGACGTAACTGGAAGACGTATTGTGGAACTTTGTTACCGCTACCTGACATGCGTGGAACACACCACACCTTTGTGCCAGCTAATCACAATATTCCAAGAATTCGAATAGAAACTCGTCAGGGTAGCACGTTACTAGGGCAGAGAATAGTTGTTAGTATCGACTCATGGCCTCGCTCATCTCGTTTTCCACAAGGTCACTTTGTCACTGCATTAGGTCAAATTGGAGACAAGGAGACTGAAAATGAAGTGCTTTTATTAGAACACGATGTTCCCCACCAGCCGTTCTCACTTGCAGTATTGGCTGATCTCCCACAGTTACCATGGAGAATTTCAGACGAGGAAATCAGGAAGAGGACTGATCTAAGACATATCTGCATTTGCAGTGTTGACCCGCCAGGTTGTACCGACATCGATGATGCCCTTCACTATCGAGAGCTTCCAAATGGAAATTGTGAGATCGGTGTACATATTGCTGACGTGTCTCATTTCATACGCCCTAATACTGCAATTGACAAAGAAGCAGCTGAACGGGGGAATACAGTATATCTGGTGGACAAGCGTATTGATATGGTTCCGGAGCTGCTGAGCTCCAACTTGTGTTCCCTTCGCGGTGGGGAAGAAAGATTTGCTTTCTCGTGCATCTGGGAGATGACTCCGAAGGCCAAGATTGTCAATAAATCATTTGCAAAAAGTATTATCAAATCACGAGCAGCTCTAACCTACACTGAGGCTCAACTCAAAATTGATGATCCTAAACAGAATGATGAAGTCACCCTCAGTTTACGAGGACTCAACCATCTAGCAAAAATCTTAAAGGAACAACGTTTAAGCAAAGGTGCTCTTAATTTGGCATCGCCTGAGGTGCGATTTGAAGTGGACAGCGAAACACATGATCCCACGGGTCTTGAAACAAAAGAACTAAGAGAAACCAATTCTCTTGTGGAAGAGTTTATGCTTTTAGCTAACATCACAGTGGCTATAAAGATTTACGACAGCTTTCCCAACTGTGCCATGCTAAGAAGACATCCATCCCCTAATATAACCAACTTTGATGCTCTAATAAAATGTGCTGACGCAAAAGGTGTTAAATTGAATGTGGCAAGTGCCAAAGAGTTGGCAACGTCACTTAATGATGCTGAGATCCCTAACCAACCATATTTTAATACTCTGATTCGAATTTTGACGACACGTTTTATGATGCAAGCTGTATATTTCAGTTCTGGTACGATTCCTGAAGTGGAGTTTCACCATTATGGATTGGCCACACCAATTTATACTCATTTCACTTCACCGATCAGACGTTACGCCGATTTGATTGTACACCGTCTCTTGGCTGTAGCAATATCGGCCGACAAAACATACCCTAACTTGCTAGATAAGCACAACACACAGAAGATATGCAACAACCTCAATCATCGGCATCTGATGGCTCAGCGGGCTTCTAGAGCTTCAATAAGACTCCACACTCACCTCTTTTTCAAAGATAAAGTTGTGGAGGAAGATGCTTATATTCTATTTGTCAAACGCAATGCTTTGCAAGTTCTAATACCTCGATATGGCTTGGAAAGCATGTTATTCCTGGACAATAAGAAAGACACTAATTCTACAGTTAAACTGGATTATGATGAAATTGAATGTTCCCTCTTGGTAGGCGGGATAAAGTTTCGGACTTTTGACCCCATAGTTGTGCAGATATCGGTGGAAAAGTCAGGTCTGCAACACTCGAAAGTGAAACTCAGTCTTGTCAAACCGGTTATACCTTCGGTCAGTGTCCCTTCAATTGTTAAAGAGACTACCACATCTAAACCTCCCAAAAAGAAAAAGAAAACGTAACACACATGCACAACTAGAATATTCTTAGGATTTGATATAGATTTATAATTCATTCATGTATTGTATTTATTTACATATATCTGGGTATCTAAGAATAAATACATTTCTGTTGTTTCATTTAGTGTCCTGACGACTTGATCCTCTTTCTGTGCTGCTTTAACTTGTGTTGATTTTGGACCAGTCTAAGAAGACACAAGCGGATTAATAAGGAACTTAATCTTGGGAATAATTTGTGATTGTCACACTCTGAATACCAATTTGGTCAGGTCTGCTTTTACAGATGGGTTTTTTGCTGACCCTGTCAAGCCATGAAAGGCCACAATAGAACATATTGGGGGGAGGCGGGCATTAATAAGGCAGTATGCTCCCAACATCCATCTAGGCTCATGCCATCATGGTCTAGGGCCACTGTAGCTGTTTCTGTCACCTATTGCAGGGCACACAGTTCAACTACCTGTGTCTACTGGTGGTGACAATCCACCCTCCCCAATGCCCTTATATGTGACACTTGTGCTATTCCAGGAAGTGTTCAAACTCAACAATTTCAACTAGCAGACTAACTTTAAGCATTTTATGAACAAAACCACCAATTTTAATGCTGATTTAGCATGGCTACAATCATCTATAGTTATTGTTGCTGTGTCAGAATAGTGGTGGAATGGCTATGATATTGAAAAGGATTTCAGTTATAATTGTGACGATATGGTCAGTTTTTTTGCAAATCCTGTCACATTATTTTGTGGCTTCCACACGAACAGAAAAAAATTCATTGGAAAACCTGGATGTGTGTGGAAGCCTCAAATCTGGCCACATCTGTGGTTTACTTACTTCGATAAATTCTGTATTTTCTCCATTAAGAAGTCTTTGTGAGCAAGTAGTCTGTCTCTACCCTGTAATTCTGTTATTAGCTCATCTGATAGTGCTATGAAACACAACATTCCAATTAATGCCATGCTAAATCTCATACCCTGGCTGCATACACAAAAATATACATGATATTCAGCTAGAGGCTTAAAGGTACTGGTTATGTTGGGCAGACTCTTTCCATAAAAATCACACGTGAAGCTTTTACTTAACAGCTTATTATGGTCACTGTAGCAACACATTTATGACCATTCCGTTGGATGGGTACATGCTCACCCAGCCCCACCCTTGACTACACTGCTCAAAGGTATAATAATCAAACCATGTTGTGAGTATTGGGGGGAGTTTGCTGCAACAATTTAAGGATAATACCAGTATAGTTTCTAGCGCTTTGTGATCAAGTAATTTGCAATCCAGTCAAAACCAAAGGGCTTCTTTTAACTAGGGTATTGAGCATTCGTGGCTTCAAGTTTACATATGACATTCTTCCAGGTGATGACTTGCTGCTCACATGAGCAGAAGTGTGTGCACATGATGACTCTCTAATACAAATTCATACGTAGGTCAATTTGTACCCAGAATAGAGAGGTGTAGTGCATTACATTCTTCATTTTTTAACTTACAGCCAAGCTTAGTCTCCAGGCTACATTTCAGTTCCCTTAGTTGTGTATATCCTAACTGCCTGACTTGTTCTGTTGACATTGTGAATGAAACTTCCTCTGATGAAACAAACTTATTGTCATTGTTTTCATCCTCAGCAGAAGTCATCAATTCACTACTAGTAGTAATAACTGACTGAAGAGTGCTTTGTGTAAAATTTGAGTCTTCTTTATCTTCAGCGTCTTGCAAGTTAAATCTTACTTTCCTATCACCTTTCTGTGTGATCACACGATCAACGGTTGCTGTGTCTTCTTCCTGTACGGTATCCTTAGCAACCGCATCTTCTTGCACACCATCTTTAGCTGTGGAGTCTTTTTCTTGAAGAATATCATTAGATGTTGTGTCATCTTGAATTTCTGCAGTTGCGTCTGCATTCTCAGGGCTGCTCTTGTTAACAATGTTATCTTCTACAGGATGGCTCTCACTAGTGTCATCCATTGCAGGGTTGCTTTCATCAATATCTTGCATGCCTTCTCCTTTAGGGCTGCTGCTTTCCATTGTATCTTGAATACTATCCTCCAGTAAGGTTTCTGACACACATGCCTCATTGTTAACATCACTGCTATGTGGTATGGGGGAGGTATTATGGGTTTCAGATTGATCGGGTGCAGTATTTGTTAGTGCGACATCACTTGTACTGACATTGCTGGTAATAATGTCCGTAACATTTAGTCCAGTGGCCTGGTACACTTGTTCTTCAAATGAGTCACCCCGATGGGTGACCTGTGTAGATCGATTGGCTACATATTGTCTCCACGCCCGCTGGATTCTAAGACACACGCAATAGTGATGTTGAAATCACAGACGTTTCTTATATACCTTGTAGCATACACATTTAACATTCTTTGTCTATTTCTGTGTATAGTATTGTCTTCTTCTGCTTCTAACTGTAGTCTAGCCCTACATAGCCACAATGTATAATTTATACACACCAGATTGGTACTAACGTTTCTACTAAAATCTCAGCTTCTTCTGTTTGTTGCTTCTGCCTCTTTTGTCGTTCCTCTTCATCCTAACACATGTTACAAGTGAATGAAAGCATATACATTATATGGACAAATGGATAAACATTTTAATGAATGTTTGGACATTTACACAGTGTTTGACATGTAAAACATATTTAGTATAGTTAACCACAATTTCAATTCATAGTTTCCTAAAAGTATGATTCATTGTGTGGTTATTTAATTGTGAATATCATGTAATCTAAGTTATATATGTAAAATAAGCGCCTTTCAAAACGCGCCTTTAAAATAAATTATTAGCACTGAGGTGTGGTAGTATAAACAGTGAGAATTGTTTTACTAATAAGTACATGGCATTCCCACCTTCTCATATTGTTCTAGCAGCTTTTTCCTGTACTGTTTCCTACCTAGGTATCCTCTGTAATGCTTTTGTACGCAAATGGCGGCCTGCTCGGCAACAGACGGAACATCGCTAGGAATATCGTCACGGTTATCATCGGGAATTACTGAAATAGCAATACCGCGGTCGAATTCCTATTCACAGTTTATTGTAAATTACAAAAATCCGCCTCGAAATCAGCTTACCATCATTGCTTCTCTTGTTCTCTGTAATCTAGATTCCCTAACTTGCTCTAAATCTATCTGTGAATCATTCACAACATCGTCCCTTTGTTTGATATCTTCATCCATCCACGACCATCTAAACTAAACTACCACATCAGAAATCATACAAAGTAACAAGAGGGAGAAATCCTCTTCTTCGCGCACGAGAGCACTCACGTGTTGATTGGAAAAAGATGGCGTCCGGGTAGAAGGTCAGTATTAAATACGAACTCACTGATTAGTTTGCTAGTAAAGGATCAACTACACGTGACCGAGTTACACTGCAGAGGCGAAGAAGGATCTCACCCGTACCGTAAATGTATCATAACTTAAGGATACCTGGAACCCGAGGATTTAGAGTCACGAGAGCGCTGACATTTTGATTATTTAGAACATTATAATTTTTAGGTAGAGTAGGATTAGATGCCGTTGCTCGAAGGAAATCAAACACACCCGGAAAAAGCCGAGGAGGAACATGACGGCAACGACAATACGGAGGTGTCGGAAAGTGGCGGTGTAGGGAACGGTGGTCAGCAGGGAGGGAACACAGACGAAGGCAAGGATGAAAGCAAGGACGACAAAGGCGAGAAGAAGAAGGAGGAGGAACAAGAAGGTAGAAAAGACAAGAGAATCCAGGGAGATGGAAGAGAGAAGGTTGATGAAAAAGAACCACTTCAGTACCCTTTTGTTGGAGAGCCACCATTTCCAATTGGAGCACTTGAAGCTCTAGATGAACAATTAAACCGTCTCCGTTGGGTAGTACCAGTTTTACCACGAAGCGATTTGGAGCAGTTGTTAAGAGCTTCCATTAAACTATGCCGTGATGGTAAGCTGCAGAATAAAGTGGACATTTTATTATCGTCATAAATTTTAGGAGTCGATGATAAAAGTGAACCTTGTCAGAGATTTTTCCGAGAGGGTCTTACGACGTCGTTTACTAAAGTAATGCTAGACGATGCAGTCATTAACTGGAAAGAAGATATTCAAGTAAGTCTCTAATTGTAAGAGAGAATTTCTTATTCATTCTAAACCACTGTGTAATAATATGTTAACAATATAATATTCCTGTTTATTTATTTATCGTAATATTTTATCAGACACAATTCTTGTGGAGTTTTTATTATCCAAAAATTTTGTGAATTATATATACGTATGCACAGTTTTTTAGTTGGAGAATTTATTTCAGTAAAACAAAATGACATATTGAGGTTAATGGAGAGGTACAGCTGACATTAAATTTGTTCTGGTCATAGCAACCATTGTGTCCTATTGCTTGCCATTAACTTAAGTTGATAGAGTAAATCAATACTTGCAAACTTAGAATTGGCATCTGTTTAATGTATTGTTCCTTATACCTGTACTGTTCTTAAATGGTGACATTTGCTAGAGAAAACATGCCTAAAATATGTATTGGGTGTGTTCCAGATTTTTACCATATATTTTTGCCACTACAGCGTTGTATTTTCAACTGTGCTAAGTTCTTGGTGGAGATTTGTGCCGTGAAGATGGACCAGGACTGGTTTGTCCTGTATGACATGTTGGTGCTGGTGTTCAACCCGCTGAACAAGTTAGTTTGCTTTTGATATAACTGCTTTTGTGCATAAAATTATGCAAAACTTGTAGAAAGCATTTTGTTTGTATTATAAAAATGCATAATTTGTATGTGCATATATGTGTGTATGTGTGTATGTGTGTATGTATGTATGTATGTATGTATGTATGTATGTATGTATGTATGTATGTATGTATGTATGTATGTATGTATGTATGTATGTATGTATGTATGTATGTATGTATGTATGCATGCATGCATGCATGCATGCATGCATGCATGCATGCATGCATGCATGCATGCATAGGTGTGTGTGTGTGTGCGTGTGGATGTGTGCATTGCATGCATGTATGTATGTATGTATGTATGTATATGACATGCGTGTTGTGTAGCATTCAGTATGTGTATATTCCACAGGTGGAATGTCCACAACTACCGTTATGAGCCAGATTCCTGTGGAAAGGTGAGCACTCAAACTGTTGCTACTGATCCTATGCACAAGTTGGGCTGTACCCAGAATATGTTTCTAGGAGGAATAAATTAAAACTTGTTGATTCAAAATGCAAGGGGGGGTATTGAAGTACTATAGGGAGGCATTGAAGCTACATTGCTTTACAAAAGCTTTAGGGCGAGGACGAGACTAACCCAGGAGGGGCAAAATGCATCTTATCCCTCCTGCAACATGTAATCATTACATCATCACCATATAAAGCTGGGCTTGTGTGTGGTACCCCATTACAGTGCTTTTCAGTTTGCTTGTCTGCAGATACAAACACTCATGTGAGAAATATAACAAAACAAATTGCTTCAGAATATTTTGTGTGATTTTATTCATTACATTTTCACATGAGTGTACCAGAGACACCTGAAAAGCACTGTATAGATATTTAACATTAAAATATCTTTCCATAGGATATTGAGCAGCACAAGATATTTGCAAGACCTCATGAGGCGCAATTCCCAAAGGTATTTGCATTTATATATATATATAAGCACGTACCTGAATTAAGGCCGCCTCTAAGGATATAATTATTATGAGGAGCTCTTCATTTAGGGATGGTTGGTGGACATGATAAACTTGTTTGGTGAATATGGAGGATTTGATAAATTCCGGGATCGTATCTTGAAAGGCGAAGGTCTCAATGTGTCTGTGATAGCAGCGATGATCAGGTGGGTATCAATTAGAATTACAAAACCATGTTGAACATGCATTTTGTTTTATGATAATTTTTAGACCATTTGGATTGTGTGCAGATTTCCTCAGCACGATGTGTGTTGAGAAATATATTGTTCCTGTGGTGGTAAGCAATCTTTACATGTTCTTTTATCTTATTTCAAATGGTTTCCACTTTGTAGGACAAAGTGTTGAACTTTCTTGACAACCTTATGGATGAAGCGCTGAAGAAGGAAGCAGCTTCAGAAGCCAAGAGTGACAACTTCTCTTCTATAATGAAGGTGGGATGACTGTGTTTGGGTTGTGCCATGGTTACAATATAATAGTGTCGATTAATGTTTATAATGTATTACATGGTAAGTACGATAGTTTGAGCCTATATCTATTGAAGGTGGGTGGGGCTCATAAATTGCAGTACACTTTCAATATGGCACCTTTAAAGTTTGCCACTTTATGTCCTTTAGCTTTTTGCATGTGATCATGCCTCATCTGTAAATGTTTAGTCAGTTACCATCATTTGGTAGTAGTACAGGAGTATTTTGTGTTTGAAATTATATTATTATATCATACCTGTGACTTTAATTTGGGGATTATTTAGATTAGTTTTTAAGCCCGTCTTGTTGTTGTGTATAGTCACTGAGGCATCTTTCCCGGCGAGTTCCTGGCCGAGAAGATGTTGAAGCATTTCGGCTGAAGATGATTTTAAGACTGTTGAAAATATCATCATTTAGTGGCAAGATGAATGCTCTAAATGAGGTCAGCCTTCTTGTTATGTATGTTTATACTTGTGTTTGATAGTTTGCTCCCGTTGTTTAGTCAATCATTCTTTTATATGTAAATATATAACAGTTTGTTACTGAATTAATGGATATTTTGCCCTATCAACAAGCAGTCATTTATAGATGATTAGATTTTTGGAAAATTGTGCTCTGGTATATCACAAATACTATCCCACTAGGGACCTGTGAGAAGGCTTACACCTGTTAATATGCAGCTGTGTCATTAAACATTCAGTTTAGAGGATTGAAGTGTTTTTTGAATCAATTTGATATTAAGGCCAGCAGTCATTTAAATCATGTTCTCTATGTAATGTTAGGTTGAAATCATTATAATGGTTAGAAGAGTTGAGTTAATGTTCTCTTCACCTGCAGATCAACAAGATTATTCCGAGCCATCATCCTCAGATTTATAGCTACCAACATCATCTGGAGGATGATCATATCACTGCTGATAAGTTGGCTGTGAGTAATGTGTGTGTGTTGTGTGTGTGTGTGTGTGTGTGTGTGTGTGTGTGCATGCGTGTGTGTGTGTGCATGCGTGTGTGTGTGTGCGTGCATGCGTGTGTTCATAGTGTGTTGTGTGCGTGTAGTTTGAATGTGTGCTTTATTTAGTACAAATTTCATGTTGTACTCTAATATTATTAGGCTTGGATGAAACAACACAATGTGTTATCAATTGTGCTACGTGATAACCTCCATCAGCCTCAGGTGAGCACTGGTGTGCACATAATCTCAGTACCAATTCATGATTTCTATTATTGTATGTGTTCATATCGTATTTAGTATGTGGAGAA